>LKNJ01001363.1:0-94492 GCA_002120245.1 Maccullochella peelii | reverse complement strand
GTCATCAGCATAGCTGTGGAAAGAGATGCCGTGCCTCCTGGTGACACTGCCCAGGGGTAACACATATGTTACCCCTGGGCATGTGTATGTGTCACAGACTGCAGCTGCTACTGTTGACCATGTTGGTGAGCAGGCCAAACTATAATAACTAACTTCCTGTTGTTTTTAGAACACCAGCATGCACCTGTCCCTTTCACCTCACACAGTATCTTTGCCTCACATCTCTCCACTACATCCCATAGGTGCATGGGACACATCATTGGTGTTAGCCTGACAAAGATCTTGATGGTTGAAACATTGCCTCATTCAATTCTTGGGAGCTTGTAATATTGCTTTCAATATTCAATGTGCAGACTACCCCTCTGTTTCCATTGTTAACTCACTGAAGCCATCATATTGTAAACTCCACTTGGCAGACCTGTGTTTGGACAGGACTTCAACCACGACAAGCCTGAAATTGCCTTTTCAAATGGAAATCATGATGGAAGACCTTTGAGGTTTCAGTGAGAAATCGTGTGATGTGAATATCAGTCAGATAAACCCAAGGTACCAAAGCTCACTGGCCAGTTTTACATTGGCATATGGTTAATCAATGCTAGCTACTTTTGTATCTGTAATTTGAAACTATCATAAGGCTTTATGAGAACCACAAAAAGTGCTGCATTTTTAAAACCTTCTCCAGTGCACAAGTGCACAAGGTTATTCTAACCCCGTTCTAGCATTTATCTATGGGGTGACACAATCTCAGTTTAGTTCCGGTGACAGTACCCCCATTGCAGCTAATGGTAGAGCAGAGTGCAGATGCAGCAAGCTTTAATGAGGCTGATGGCATTACCTCTTTGTCTCTTCCCAAGTGGTCGGGGGGCTTAATTAAAGCATTTAGCTTGGTAAAAAAGGACTTCCTGCCCTGCTGCTAGTCCCCTGTGTGTGGGAGGAAGAAGGGCAGAGGGGAGAATAAATGAGAGGTGGGAGGGGGTATTTAACATTTCCAGAGTAGAAAGGAGTTTCAGCCGGCATTCATCATGGCCAACCACTGTAATTTCCACACACTGATCTAACGTAGAAATAGACGCAATCAGCCCGCTCACTCTGAGAGACTATCATTTCCACTGCAGGCGTCCTGTGTGTGTGTGTGTGAGCAGAGACAACATCTACTCATCATGAAAGAAAGTGCAGTGGTAGGAACAGGCTGGCCTGTTTGTGACATGGAGAGGTGTAGTACAGATTACAATGGAACAAAGCATGTCTGGAGACTCTGAAGGAAGTAACTGTTTGTCTGCACATCACTATGCTTCCTACGATTCCCAGTCAACAATGCCCAGAAAATAATACCCTGTACAGACCGACATAGTGACACGGCTTAACTTGCATTGGTTTTAGATCTGAATAGGTCAACACGCTTTATCAGGCCTGTATAGTACCTATAGATATTGTAGCCAAATTTACTTTTGTGCATATTACAGGTGTCTGCCATGAAACACTGTGGTTACATTGCATTCTGGTTGAGGTTACTGTGAGTGTAAGAACCAGTTTTTCACTGTAATGGATTTCTTCGTGTTTTATTGTCTAAAATAAAAAGTCATTACAAAGTGGATCATCAGTGGATCGAGTGCCATTCAATGGGTGGCGCTTATTAAAATCCAGAAACACATGATTCGCCCATTTCCCAAATTCCATTAAAAGACCAAAACCAACAATCTGTCTATTAATACTTTCTGAATTTCCGACCCTGTCTGTGGCTCTCAGCCCCAAGCCTACCAAATCTACTACTATATCTTAATAGAAATGGTATATTTGTTGGGGACTATTTTCAGCGCAGAATTAATACACACGTGGTGGTCTAGTGAGTATTTCTGGCAGGACAGTGATATAATATAACAGAAATTCACTCATCAACATCGGAAAAGGAAGCGCAGGGATTGGACTAATTGAAGCGGACCTTGAGACGGTCACTGCCCACGGCATCTTCCAATCATGCAGCCAGATCAGCCAGACCAAACGTCACCGCAAGCGGTGCGATTGCCCAGGGAAGAGGCGGAAGAGAGCCAGGATAAGAGCTAAGCTAACCTAGCCTGGACCTAAGGCTATTCCACTAACCAGCCTTCTTCAGGCTAATGTCCGGTGGCAGGAAAATAAAGTCGGTGAAATAAAAGGCTAACTCAGCAACAGGAAATCAGAGACTGATGTGCCCACATTTTTACAGAGACCTGGTTCCATCACAACATCCTGGATCAAGCTATTACACTTGACGGGTGGACCATGTTCCACACCGACAAACCACAAGAAGAAGGGAGGCAGACTCTTTGTTTACATCAATGATGCTTGGTACTCAAACGTAGTCAAAGTGGATGAACAATGTTTCCCAGATGTCGAGTTTTAAATGTTAAGATGTCAACCATATTATTTGCCCAGTTCACCTGTGTTAAAAAAAAAAATGCACTACAGGAACTGTATGAGGTCATCAGTAGTGGCATGACAAAACAACCTGATGGTATTTTGGTGTAGCTGGTGATTTTAATTAAACAGACCTCAGAACTGTTTTACCTAAATTTCACCAGCATGTCCACACCCCCACCAGGGGAAACACCCTGGACCATGTTTACACAAACATTTCTGGAAGCTATATAGCCCTCTCCCACCCCCTTTTGGTCAATCAGACCATATTTCCCTGCTTCTCCTGCCTACTTACTCCCAGCTTATTAAAAGGGTCCAACCATCGCAAAGTGTGGACAGAAACTACAGCAGCTCTATAGGACTGTTTTGAGAGCACAGACTGGCACATGTTCAGAGATGCTGCCACCCAGGAGAACCACACCAACCTTGAGGAATATACATCAGTGACATCATACATCAGCAAATGTGTTGATGACCGGTAGGAAATCAACAATCTTGCAGAGTGGTGCACAGGGAGCAACCTGCTGCTCAACATCAGCAAAACCAAGGAGCTGATCGTTGATTTTTGGAAAATAGAGGCAAAGACACACTCCTGTCTACATCAGTGACTCCAGACAGGGGTCTAAGTTGGAGCAGGTGTACAGTTTTAGGTTCCTGGGAATCAGCATCACAGAGAACCTGTCATGGACATCACACATCTCCATGCTGGTAAAGAAAGCTCAGAAATGACTGTATTTCCTAAGCAAACTTAAGAAGGAAAAATCCCCATGCCAAGTTCTTGTTAACTTTTACAGAGGAGCAATAGAAAGAATTCTGACTGGAAACATTACAAACTGGCATGGGATGTGCACAGCCCAGGACTGGAGGGCTCTGCACTGGGTGATTAAAACCGCCCAGAACATTATTGGTACCCATCATCTACCGAGCATCAGTGATATCGGAGAGGTGCCCAAAGGATATTAAAAGACAATACCCACCCCAGCCACAGCCTGTTCACCCTGCGGCCGTCTGGCAAAGTGTCCACTGTCGTACCACCAGACTACAGAGCAGCTTCTTTCCTTGTCTGCTGTGAGACTCCTGAACTGCACCTCCATCATCATACCATACCACTACCACCTTTGCATAATATATGTATATACTGTAAATCTCTTTATATATTGTTTTTATTTTTATTTTATTCTAATTTTAAATATTTGTATACATTTTCTGTGTTTTTTAAATTTCATTGTGCAGCACTGTGTAGAATTACTAATGAAAAATGTACCTTCAGTCAAAATAAACTACAGTGTGTGTGTTCATGGCAATGAAGGAACATGTCGCCCAGTGCTACAGTGTGGCTCATTGATGTGTTTTTAATAGTTTTTATATAGATAAAGATCAGGCTTTGGCTACACACACAATACTTATTAGGATCAAATCATTGTTGGTTTTATTTATTTTATGTGATTTGTTGACAATACAAAATACAGAATATCGCCAGCCTTATCCTTTCATTTTTAGATCAACGTACATTCATCACTTTGAATGTGACGTTCAGCAGGGTTAGTGCATTCATTAAATAGAAAAGTAACAAAGCAAGTATAATTCTTAGCTTTGGCTACATTATTATAACTAAAGCATAAATGAATAGGCAGAATTAACAAAAGAAAATGATTTCAGTCCAAACAATGAGATTGTGTAATCAGTAAGACCTTAATCAGCTGTTCCTCCTCCATCTCGCACTTTACAAACAAGTCCAGTTTTCCACCCACAGACAGCTTGGAGACCAGAATGTCTCAGCTCACTGTGTTCATGTGCTTCAATTTGGACTCCACTTCCAATAATGGGTAAACATATTTCCAATATTTTGATTTACATTTGACAATGTGTAACAACTCACTATGTTCTATTTGTTTGCAAATATTGTTTCCTGTTTCCTGTTGTTTACTCACCATGGTATATGTAAAGAAACAGTGTAAGGTGTTAGGGTTTCTAGGCAAATAGAGATGGCTTCAAATCCCACTTTGATAGTAAGAAGCAGTTTTGATAGTGCTTTGACATTCAGATCATCTTGTACCGCATTCTGTAGGTAAGTTAGCAGCAACATGAGGCTGGCGTGGAAGACACCAAGCCCTGACCTACCCCTCAAAACCCCACCAGTCAGACTGCAGAGGAGGGTAATACTTCAAAGCCCCGACCTATGGCTTCATACATACACACACATGCACACCTTCAGCCACCTTCATCTATTGTGGTTCACCAGCTGACCTGCAATCCTGCCCAGGTGGCTACTGGGATAAAGGTTACTGGTGAACTATACATCAACTACCTCACACACAGAATATACAGGGGAAGAGGTGGGCTGAAAACAAGAGGAAGAAAGAATGAACACGCAAAAAGAGACTAAAATAGTCTCTGTCCCCGGGGGAAACAAAGCACTGTTCTTTTATAGTTCATTTGGATTTTAAAGACAGTTTGTAGCTTCTGCCCGCTTCTCCTCCTCCTCTCTAACAACAGAATACTGTATAATACTGTACAATACTGTATAATTCCTCAGGGGACAACAAAAACTTCTTCTAAACAAATTTGGACTCATTTTGAGCACCATGGCCCCCCAACAAATCAGTGTGGTTTCATCAAACCAGGCTGCAGTATTAGCGTAACTTGTCCAAAATAGAGGGAGCTATACTTTTGGCTCAGTCAGTTTTATTCAGTTCTTCTCTGCTCTTCATTTGTGTTCTCAATATACAGGACTCATGTAAAGGAAAAGTTTAACATTTTGGGAAATACGTTTCATTTTCTTCACTTTGCACTAACTGGGTTAGTGTTATAACTGCTATGAGCTGCACTATTTCTTACTGGAACTCCATTTGCCTTGTTATCTAGTGAGAGCTGCCATATGTTCATCAATGTGAGGCATGTTGTATACACATTTTATAAATGTGATGATGAGTGCCTTATACAAATGTACCTCTAACTGAAAATGGCCATGTTTAAGCAGTGTAACCTGCTGTGCATACATCCTGGCTTGTTTGTAAATGAGAAGCCTGTCTATAGCAAGGGTCGGTGAGCATAGGTTTTGGAGGCAGACTGTACAGGCATGATGATACAGAGCCAGTTCCAGTACGTTACTCCTCCAAAACCATTTCGGTTTCGGCATAGGTTAAACAAGCAGGTCACTCAATGATTAGTGAGCTTTAGAGGTTTTAAAAGGCTTTTTTTCACTTTGGACAGAGGCAGGCTAGCTGTTTCTCCCTGCTGCCAGTCTAGGAGGAGGGACTGTGACAGCTGAAGAGGTTGCAATCTGCTGTATCAGCACCACCGCTGGTTGTTTTATTTTACAAAGCTACACATAATAGGCATATTACAGGCATAGGCATAATAGGCCTGCTTGACACAAACTGTTAACTCATAGTTCTTCAGAATTAACATTTCCCATTACTCACTGAAAAACAAGGCTGTTCTGTTGTGCTGGCTCTCTGTATATACACTTATCTCGTGCGCACGAATGTTTGTTTCTCTATATGGCCACTCCAGGGCTCTGTATTATGCTAAGCTAGGCAAACCATGTCCCGACTCCATCTCTGTACTTAACACGCAGGCATGAGATTGACATCAATCTTGTCATCTAACTTTGAAAACAAGGACATAACTACTTTGTTTAAGTGGGTTACAATTTGGAAGTCGTTCCATTTCTGAGTAGTGCTGAGTAATACACGTAGGGCTGCATGTAGGCAAATAAACGCGGGAGAACTTGGAGACATTCACGTGTGTGTTTCTTTTATACTTGTATGTACAGCGTGTATAACGCAGTGTAACGTTAAATTTTGAACCTATGTGAACATGTTGTTGAGATTTGCGCACTGGCTCCTCTGCAAGCCTGTTTTCAAGGTTTCACTTTGAGTGTAATTTACTATCCATCCTGCATCAAGGATGTTTTCATGCACAGAAGTAACTGGAAGAAATTGGGTTAAGCCAGGAAATCAGATAACACATGTATGTACATGCACTGCAGTAACCTACTTACTGTAAAACATGTTGTTTCATGCAGCTGGTCAGTAATCATATTTCTTCCCAACCCCCCTACATATTTTTGGACTAAGGCTTGCATATTTTTAGTGTACTGTATTTGTAATAGATAAATCCTTAAGAGATTTTCTTTTCCAGAAAATAAAGTATAAACTATAAACAGAGTGCAAACATAATGGTGTATTGCTATAACAATAACACAGATAAAGTTGAGACAGACTCAGCTGCACAGAAAAACTTCCTTTGAGTGTTTCTGTTGCATTCACTCAGCTGAAAATACACACATCTTATGTAGATGAGGAACCAAAACAGGTAGATACTGCTCTGCTTGGCTGTTCTGTGGAAAAGAACACTCATATTTTCTAAGGAGAAGGTCAAATTGAAGTGACAGGTAGAGTCAGGCAGAGGATCATCTGAGGTTACATTGAAAGCGGCTGCAAAAAGTGGCTAGATTTCCACTACGTTCTGTCATCATTTTTTTTTATAGCTTACATATAACCTTCGCCACTGAGGCTTTCAATAAACTACAATACAATACAGATGCTTAATTAGTAGGGATGAACATCAAGTTTGGCTTATTTTGTTAAAAGGGAAAAAGTTTTTTTATAGAAAATGTGTGCCTCTTAGATCCAACATTCGTTCGTGTATGTGTGTGTGTGTGTGTGTTTGTGCAGTGCACCACCTGCCATAGTCCCAGCTCATTTCCCAATACAAAGTGGACTGTAATTAGCTCTGCATTATAGTAGCCTACATGAAACCAGCCAAGTCATTACCTACACACACCAACAAACACACATATTATGTCTGCTGCTGGTGTGTTAAACCCTGCAGTTTATTTCAGTCTGGTCTCAGGTTTGGACTGAAAAACACACAGAGACACACATGAGTAGCCATTCTAACAGAAAATACCATCTGTAACCTCCAAAAATCCACACCCCAGTTACACACTCACACACCAGCCCACCCGTCCCAGTGCTGTGGCAAGGTGCTGGGTGGAACAGCACACTGGGGAGAGGCAAACAGTCTGCTCCGGGTGCCTGCGACATTCCTCCATCTCCATTGTCACATTGTTTCACTCCTCACACATCATTATCCCAACAGCTGTTACTTCACAGCACAGCAACAGAAAATAAACACACACATCAGTACACATTAGCTAGCTATAGCTGTGCTCAGTGACAGCAAAAATACAAAACTATTGTTCAATTTCAAGCAAAAATTCCAAACCAATTCCCTGGTTCCAGCTTCTCAAATGTGAGGATTTGATGCTTCTTTTGTCATAAGATATATGATCGTGAACTGAGTATCTTTGAGTTTTGGTGTAGCGTGATAAGGAGCCTGATGATGAATAATTTTACATCTTTCATTGAGAAAATAATTTACCTCCACTAAAGTGTGGCACAGCCATGGTCTCTGCCATGAAACAAGTCTCTGTTAAGACTCAAGGATGAACTTTCCCCAAACATTCTGTCTTCAGCATGACCTCCGGGCCATAAAACATGATTACTATGATTACTTGTGATTATGTGGTATGTGCGTATAAAGTATTAAGGTCACTGTACACGAGTCAAGAACTCTGTAGCAACCTTTAGACTGAGACTGAATTCATTAATTGGCTATCTTTTCCCTTTTTCAAGGGTGGTACCACAAGGTGAATTTAATGCTAGTTAAATTCTGTTATTTAGTATAAATATTGATTATTTCTGATAGCTGAAGTTGAGTAACATATCTCTACTTCATTTTGTACCAATTTGTAAAGAAGTCAATTATTATGTGCTTTGCATACATACTGTATTGCTGCGTGTTGCTGCGTGAGACTACTACCACTACATTGGTTGAATAAAACGGGCATGTTATCATGTGATAGCGTCTTCTTCATCTTACGCAAAGACTAAGGTTGTGGCTATTGTTGCTAGACAAAATCTAAAAATCAGGATACTGGACACATGGTTGGATACAGCAGGCAGACTGGTTATTGTCAAAGTAGAAGTCAATGGCTTTTTATCTGCATATGCACCAAATAGTTAAATTAGTGATAAAGATTTAACTTTAAAATTAACTTTTTTAAGTTAGTGATAAAGAAACCTATATCCATGTTTGCTAGCTTGCAGTCTTCTTCTTCCCTGCTTTTGTTGGCGCATTGGTGCGTTTATTTGTTCCACACATTTTCTGCATGGAGTTTGCATGTTCTCTCCATGCCTGCGTGGGTTCTCTCCAGGTACTCCGCCTTCCTCCCACAACCCAAAGACATGCAGCTTAGGTGAACTGATGACTCTAAGGGTGTTTTCAATAGATGTACTGGTCCACTTCCGAGAGGCATTGGGGCAGCCCTAGCCATTTTTGGATGAATGAGTTGGCTTTCCCATCCATCTTACTTGCTGTGGATGAGGGAATTTCGCTCATCTTCAGTGGCCACATCACCCTCTTATAGAGTGTGAACTGGTAGCACCACACCTTGTACTTCCCCGGCAGTTGGCTTTGGTTGATCCTTGCCAGGCCTTCTGAGAGTTGCTTCAACACAATCCTGCCCATCTGTTTACTGGTGAGCTCTGCTGTATACTGTCTTCCCAGGCTTTTGATGGGTTGCTCAACCAGACGAGGGTTGTGCTGTCGTTTCTGACTCCATTTCTGAGGGACAGGCTACGCAATTTGGAGGGCTTGATCTTCATACTTGCCCAGGACACCAGCTCGTCCATTCTCTTCAGCAGTGTAGTCGTACATCCTGCTGTCTGGAGGAGGCTGGTGACGTCGTCCATGTAGCTCCTCAGTGGAGGTAGCCTCTGTCCGGAAGGTAGATTGATCCCACCCAACGTCTGTCTTTCTCCAAGGCTGCCACAAACAGGATGGGAGAAATGGCACACCCCATGGCAATTCCTACCTCTAACTGCTGCCACACAGTGGTGAAGTCCTGGAGAGCAAAGCACATCTTCAGGTCCTTGAAGTAGTTCGCTACCAAGCTCATGACACAGGAGGGTATGCAGAAGAACTCCATGACTTAGCTAATCATTTGGTGTGGAACTGATCCATAAGCATTGGCGAGGTCGTGCCAGACAACATGCAACATGGTCTTCTCACACTTGGCTCTCTGGATCTGTTCCCAGATCATTGCAAAATGCTCCACACACCCTGGGAAGCCTGGGACCCTGGCCTTTTGGCAGTTGGTGTCAATGTAGTCGTTCTCCGGTCAGGTAGCTGGTCATCCTTCTGGCCAGTACAGAGAAGAAGATTTTTCCTTCAACATTTAGCAGGGCATTGCTCCTGAATTGGCCGATGTCTTTGGAGTTATATTCCTTGGGGATGAAGACCGCTACTGCTTTATGCCACTCTGACGTAATCTGTTGCTTTTTCCGGGCAGTTCTTATGAGATACCATAACAGTTCTAGCACCTTGGGGCAGTTCTTATAAAGCTTGTAGGGTATTCCATTGGGGCCTGGTGCTAATGAGGACCTTGCCTTCTCAAAACATGCCTGATTTCACTGAGCTTAGGGGGCATGGTGTTGAACTCAGTTGTCGGCAGGGTAGGCTGAGGCACATACCCTGGTGTTCCTAATGGGACATTCCTTGTTGGGTCACTGTACTGCCTCCTGACATGCTGTTCCAGCTGCTCCCTGGTGATTTCCAGGTTCCCACTTTTTTTTTTCTCCAGTAGTTGTCTGGCATGCTTGAAAGGGTCCTTGAGGAAGTTGGCTCTTTCGTTTTCTTTGCGTTTCCTGCGCTTACGGATGCGCTCAGCTCTGCGAAGGCTGGCTATTCTTTGCCTGACCTCCTCCCACAGGGCTTTCAGGCCCTCTTTCTCTGCGCAAGTTGCATTCCTCCAGTTCTTGCAGAGTTGTCGCCACCTTTGCACCAACTGGCAAATCTCCTTTTCTCTCCTTCCCTTTTGTCTTGGAGCATCCCTCTGTTTGGTGGTGACTTCGCCGAACCTGTCTTTGCACTCCTGGTATAGGATGTCCCCAAAAAAGGTTAAGCTTGGACTCTGCTCCTCCTCGCAACGACTCCTCCAGTATCTTGGCCAGGTCCATGTCCAATTTGCACTATACCTCTGCCTCATTCGCTTTCGGCCATTTGATTTTGCTTCTTCTGGCTGGTTCCTTGCTCTATGCTTTCCTTGGCTCAGTTCTGAAAGGACTGGCGAGGACTAGTTCTTGGTGCTCACACGGGGGCTTGCTCTCTACCAGTGGGCCCTCTTCCTCTACTTCCCCGTCCTCAGCAGTATTGGGTTCGTCAGCACTGTGGTTTTAAACCCAGCTTTCAGTCCCTCTTGTCTGACCTGGCGCTGCAGTGCAAGGTTGCTGTTGGCCTTTCTCTCCACACCTCGCTTTCCCGTGGTGGGTTCACAGCCCTCTGAATGTGGTCATCTTCTCCCATCCGCATCCACATTTCCGCAGGGTCTTCTTCTCATCCCTGGATTCCAACTGTCACTGGGTTGCCAGAAATTCAATAGATGTACCGGTAGCTGTTGTAACCTGCTGGGCATCACTACCTGTCGCACCTCCTCCGGTGCCCATGGGTCAGCTGCCGCCAGTTCGAAGTACTTGGCCTTCTTATGTTCAAAGGCGGCCTCTATCCCCTCCTCAGATGTTACTGTCAGCTTGATGAGGAGTACAGCTGTTGCCTTGGCGGACCACACCACTATGTCTGGATGGAGAGACGTGGTGGTAACTTCGCTGGGAAACTAGAGCTGCCTGCCGAGATCGACTCTCATATACCACTCCTGATCAGAGGAAAAGAGCCTTGGTGTTTCTCTTGGCCTGGGGCTTCTTCTTCCTCCACCCTCCCTGACAAAGTGGATGTGGTCTTCTGCCGGTGGTGGGCTTCCCCTGCTTTCCTGCCTGCGCCCCTCTAGCACCTCGGCCAGGTTTTTGAGGACCTGGTCATGGCGCCATCTGTAGCACCCCTGTGAGAGTGCCGTCTTGCATCCTGACAAGATGTGCTGGAGGCCTGTGTTGGGAGCGCTGCAGAGCAAGCAGCATTCCTCATTCCCGAACCACTGGTGGAGGTTCCGAGGACAGGGAAGCGTGTCATAGGTTGACCTGATGAGGAAGCTGAGCCTGGACTGTGGAATCTTCCACAGGTCTGACCAACTGATTTTTCAGTTCACAACCCCGTCCCAGGTTGTCCAGCTTCCTTGACGGCCCTGCGACACAGCCTTGGTCTTGTAGCGCTCTTCCTCCATCGTCAAGACCTCTGACACCACCATCTCCTTTCTCTCTTTCCGGTTGGCCTTTGACCAAAAACGTGGCACTTCTCCCCACCCCAGTCCTGACCTTCCAGCCTGGACCCTGCCGATGAGTTTTTGGTGTTGCAACCTGCTAGTTGCTTGATCAACCTCAGCTTGGGCTTTCCACTTTCGGCCAGTAGGGACCTTGGCATTTGCGTTCCTCACTGACTGATCAGTGGACTCTCTTAGTTCGAGAACCAGTCTGGTCTTTTCCTGCTTGGAGTGTTTTCCCCTTGGTTCGGTTTCTTCAAACAGAGAAAAATCCAAGCGAACTAAAATGCATCACTACAAACCACGTGAGAATGTTCACATCTGACTTACTGGTCAGATGTGTGTGGGGATGTTACACACAGTAACAGTAGGTGGTGGCATGCACCATTGACGTTGGTTTGTAGTCCGTGAGTAAAACCAAAGAAGAAGAAAATAAATACAGGAAAAAGGTCCTGTGTTGTAAACTAGTGCACATTTCTGTGGGAGAAACATTGCTGGTTTGTTCTCCGGCTAGCTGCTGCTACTAGAAACAGTTTGCATGCTCCGCCACGTCCCAGAATGCAAAGCACACCTGGCTAGAGGAGCCGTTTAGCTCAAACTTGCGGAGTACACCGCGTACTTGGGTCGGATCGGGGTCAGATCGCGTTGCCACCACAAATGAACCGCTCCAGAGTTTGTTTGGAACCAGACCAAGACCACCTCCTCTAAAAGGTCTCGGGAACACTTGTTTTGGTCCACACCTGAGTGCGATTACTGTGTTCGCACCTGCCCAAACGAACAGTACTAACTCGGCAAACACACCAGTGTTTGTTTTAACCGAACCAAACAGCTTAGGTGTGAAAACGCCCTAAACTGCCCGTAGGTGTGACTGTGAACGTGAATGGTTGTCTGTCTCTGTGTCTGTGATTGACTGGCGACCTGTCCAGGGTCTACCCAATATACCCAAAGTCAGCTGGGCAATATAATGGGAATAACGTATCTCCATGAATAGAAAAGTGCACTGTCAAGCTATAAAGCAGACTGTGCAGCCATGTTTGGTCTATGGCGTTCTTCTGGTAACACTCACTGACTTCTATCTTCTTAACAGAATGTTTTGTTTACGCTCCCTGGCATTTCAGAGAATACTGAGCGTTGAGCATAAAAGCCTCTGTAAACGCTCGTGGCTCAAGCACCATCAGCAGAGGCCTGCACCAGGGTGTCTCGAGCAAACATAACCAAAGCTTAAAAGTCTCCTCAGGATGAAATTGAGGACTGTCCATGCCTATACATTTTAAAAGAGCAACGACCAATGGGGAACTTCATCACTCACTCACTCACTCACTCAAGGACAGACTCTCATTTATAGGGCGGCCCTACTTTTCTGCTGCCCAGCCAAAAAATCTGGGTGTGTGGAGTTAGAAAGAACTGAGCTTACCAGATCTCTGTAGCCTGCTCGTCATCTCTGCTTGAGGCTGGAGGCTATATTAGCTGCTTCTAGCAGAACACACCCGAATCTACGACCGAACTGTTGTGGCAGTGGAGTTGCATTGTGGATAATGTAGGCGGCAGGCTTTGACAAAGAAGAATGTGTAGAATAAAAATTAAAAAAAACAACATATCTCTGGATCTGCTGCATCGATTTTGATCATTTTTCTTTGAGTCCAACAATTTTATGTAACTTTGACTTTCACTGGGGTGGATTACACATCTCATGTTTCAAGAGTTTGATATCAGATTTTCATATTGCATGGACATGTATGAAAACCAGCGGATACCTGGAATTGTAGAAAAAGAAAAACACAGCAGCATGGTTTGCAAAATGGTTAGTTGTGATGTAAATGATAAGTAATAGTAGGTGCCTGTATTAAATAGGCTAAAACATACAAAACCACTGGTGTGGTCCATTAACATATCTAAACTCTAATGCTAATCACTTTTTAATTAAATTATATTCTATTTTAGATTTACTAGTTTAGCATTCTGTTTCATCTGGTCCACCCTATGGTTTATATAAGATTAATAATTTGTGTGTGTTCAGACAGGGATGCAGTGATTACAGTCTACACAACTCCACTGAACAAACAATACAAATCACCCCCCACACTCTGCTTAAGTTGGCATCAATTAGTTGTGTCCTTGATATGAAACGTGGGCTCCTCAAAGCCTCATTTATGTGGTGGTTGTTTGTGCAGCTCATTAAAAAGTGAGTAAAGCCACAGAGGAGCAGAGGGGAGCATCTGGATCAACTCCATTACCAGCAGCAGGGATATGGAGCTCTGGCCATTGTAGCTAATGAGAAATCAGCCTTCCCCGTTAACCTACCCCTCTGTACATATTATCTACATCTTTGAAGTGAGGTAAGAATCTTTTTAAGTGTGAAGTGTAGTCAATGGTGTTGTGGAAAATGTGGAAGTGTTACTGTTTTTGGCTCCTGTCCTCAACTGTTGGTGACATTAGCCATTAGCTATACAGTAGCCTGAAAGTTTTTCCTAAAAACTAACCCATTTAATTTTGGCCATTCTATAAATGTATGTTGCCTAAAATGATAAGAATGTGAGGAAAATCAACTGATCTTGAAAGACTGCAATTCACAGCAATAACGAAGACATCATGGCATGCACACCAAAGTTGTAATGTTAGTGATGTCCATCAATTGAGTTTATTTTGACTTAGGCCTATATGACATCACATAAAGAAGACTGAACCTTTACATGTCTTTTTTTTTTTACAAATTTAGATATCATTTGGGAATTATATTTTTTAAGTAGTCTCTATCTTCAACAGCAGAAATATATTTTAAAAAAGAAGGAACCGTCCGTTTACAATGTTTGATTAATGGGCCTGTGGGTCGTCCATTCATTTTCTAATCACTTATCCAGTATAGAGTAGCAGTCTGGAGCCTATCCCTGCTCATATTTGGCGGAACGCAGGGTACACCAATAAACAATACTAAAACTATATATATATCATCAATCTACAGAAAACGTCTTATAAATGCGGCTGTAAGTATACCTTATCATAGATTAAGAACTGGTCAAGTAAAAATTTGACCTGATCAGTACTAGAGGAAAGGTCAGGCAGTCATCAAAGTCATGAAACAGCAACTGCAAATAATTTTGTTGCCAACTAGTGGTGACTACATTCTCTTCCACATTCTATATGCCACCTCTGGGTCTGGTCCAAGTACAACAGGCCATAACTGACCACACCCAGCTATGATCACAGGTGTGGCCATACATTCAACAAACTTATATCGTTCAACCCACAGAGGTCAATGCAGCACTATTTTCTCCAAACAAGATCGAGTGTGGAGTTACTCTAAAAGAATCATTGTCTCGGAACCATGAATATACATAATCATGGCAACAACTAGTTGTCTGCCATGTCTTGCTCTGGACCGCAGGGTTGGATGGACAAACTGATAGATCAGTCCATCAAGGCAAAAAGCACTGATGAGCACCAAAGGAGGAAAGTAAATCAAGGACTGAGAGAACTAAGTTTTATTTATTCTAATAGAATCCACTTCTATCATTTGCCAGCTCCCGCTTAATACTTTTCATTAGAGCCAACCCTTATCTATCCTCTTTGTTCCTTCCATCCCATCATCACACATCCTCATCCCCAGTAAGTGCTATGCCACCTCTTATTGTACCTCTCAGCCCCTCCTTTGTTGACACTCTGCCTCCGTCTCTCTCGTTTACCCCAACCAGCACCACAGGCCTCAGCTGTTGGCCGTTAGTATTCCTGCTGCCAATGCCCGGGACCACAGGGAGCCCTGGCGGCCACACAATCTCTCTCTCTCTCACACACACACACACACTTGAACAGCCTTCACCTTCCTCATCTGGCATCCCTCAGGCAAAGGCTGATTCTGTGTTTTGTGCATGTTTGTTGATGAGCACAGCTCCAGCGACAGACTAATAGGCCAGGGATTTTCATTCTTGCTCATTTGGTATTTTGTCCATTATTTTCTTGTTCTCATTTCCCTTGCAGTAATGTGTCTGCACTAATACAAGGTTTGCATTATTGATGAAGCTGCCACCTTCCTCCTCCCCCATCTGTCTGGGCAGAGGGATGGAGGGGTGGAAGAGATGGATGGTAGAGGGGAGGGTAGTTTTAGGAATTAAATGGATGGGTAAAAGAATGAGGGGTGTTAGACTACATACACTGGATGGATGGATGGATGGACAGCACATGCAGGCAGTGTTTACTGAGCATGGAACCAAGCCATATGGTGCCACTTCAGGAGGGGTTCCTAACACACACACACACACACACACACACACACACACACACTTACTAGGCTTTGGCCAAAATAGATGGGAGCATGAATGTGCTCAGCAACTTTCATGGTTATCTGCTCTTTGATTTTGTTATGTCTTGCATACAAAATCACTATTGGGTCAGGGAAAGAAAAGGTCAAGGGGTCAACTAGTGGCCAAAGCGTTGGACAGATGGATGGACCAACAGACCATACAAAGCCACCCCAGTGCTGGGGCCAAAAAGTAAAAAAAAGAAAGTTCCCCATAATGGCAGGTCTTTCTCCATGCTGGGATCAGACTACACAAGATTTTTTGTCTTTTGAGACGATCTGTGTCTGATTACACGATCATGGATGCCAAGAGACATAAAGTATTCTGTCAATCAAAGTTTGCTTTCTTTCACAACTTGCATGACATACATAGGTGAGAGGGTCTGATGAGGGTTACTGAATCAGCCTTTAGACCACGGAACATTAAATCATAATAATAATGACAATTATGATATTAATCCTAGTGGCGCCTGTACACGACTACTATGGAGTCATAGGAGTGCCATAAAAAAAGAATAAATCTGGGAAAGAATAAGACAATAAATGTGGAAATATAAAGGGAAATAAATAAAAGAATAAATAAATGTGGATACATAAGGATAAATAATTATTTTTCCTTTTGCTTTTTCTCTTTTGCCTTTCCCTACCAGCTGGCTACAGTGTGCATAGAGTACTGTTTGTAAGCGCTGCACATGTTCATGCTTCTCCACGTAATCTCTTCTCTATGTGAGAATGAGAAGCAATCTGCAAAACCAGTACACGTTCTTCGTAGTTATGTTGAAACAACAGTGAAAAATATGCCAGGTTTAGGTGGTAAGCCACAAGTCAAAATGATATTCCCAATATAAACTTTATATATACTGTGTATACTGCATCTGAGACAATCCTAGACATCTCTAAATAGATTTGTTAAAAGTTAGAAGTTAAAAGTTTAAAATCAGCCAGCGGGATGAGGCATTTAAGTTTTAAAAACCTCTGTAATTCATTACATTTATAAGGTGCAAAGAAGTGGAGGGCAGTCTTCCAGTTCAGTATTTACCTGAGGGGTAACTAGAGTTAAACAGTCCTGAGATCTGTTCTGGTGAGCAGTGCTTTTATATTTGAGAAGTTAAGTGATATACTGAGGCAGCTTTTGCAGGAGGCCTTTATGAATAAAAATGATAGAATGTAGTTCTCTTCTTGTTGCTAGTGAAGACCAGCCTACTTTTTCATATAGTACACAGTGACATGATATTTATTTCCTATTTATTATATCTTTATATGACAAAACATTTTTAGGATCAGTTATCCAAAAGGAGTGGGTGATACGGATCAAATCCTTTATGACGGTATATGTAATTTTACATCGTTACATATGTGAAATTGATATATTTGCTGGAAAATCAATTTAGAAACTGTATATGGGTAATACAAATAAAGCATATAAAAGTCCAATGCAGTCATAAAGCCGTCCTTTTTTTGTAATGTTTTTCTGCTTGTATAAAAAGGTAACGTACAGCCTCGTTACCTTGTAAATCCTTTTAGATTGTTGTTCAGATATATATTGTTATTTATAATGTACTTTTCACCAATTCCACATGTAGGTTTTTAACCTTTGAATGTTTTTAGTTTGGTGATCAACAGTATTTTTCTTTCTTTTATATCTACTGTGCATATGTTGGGTGGCGAGCTGCTGCATACAATTGCTCTTACAGGGATAAATAAAGTTGTATTGAATTTAATTAAAACCTGTTCATTCACTTGAAACATTTCCTACAATGACCTAATAGAAACGGCCATTATAGTCACAGTGAAATGGAAGTCAGAGCGTCTTTATCTTCAGTCATGTAATTTATTTACCAGTGAAACAGAATATGTGGGTGGGGTTTAGTTACAAGAGTGACTTAAATCAAACCCTTCAGATGTGACTGGATTGCTGGAAGTGGGCTTGGCTAAGCGAATACAGCCCAATATGGAGCTGCAGACAACTTTTCTCCTTCACCTATACCTCCCTCACCTGCGTTGTTAGATTGGGAGTACAAGATAAGGGTTAAATGAACAAATTAGATATCTGGTCTGAAATCCAACCACACCTCTTATATCGAGCTATTGGAGTATTTTTCATTTCACTGTGTCTTTAAAAGGTAAGCTGTAATGGTATAAATGGAGTGATAAAATATCTGACGGTTGACAAACTTAAATCATCTCATGGTATATATTGTCACATCACCCAACCCTCATCCATCCCTGGGTAAAAATAGTTTCATTGCATTTTAATATTCTAAGACATTTTAATCCTGATAAATCTAAGAATAAAACTTGCTTCTAATGTACAAATAATAACAACAGATGCAGATGTGTGTAGATTCTGATCAAA
The DNA here is from genome assembly GCA_002120245.1 of Maccullochella peelii. NCBI lineage: Eukaryota > Metazoa > Chordata > Actinopteri > Centrarchiformes > Percichthyidae > Maccullochella > Maccullochella peelii. The sequence continues at coordinate 76,231 of LKNJ01001363.1, read as the reverse complement.
CTGTCTGTATATGAGCATTGATAAGTTAAACAGTAACTGTGTAATCATCACTCTGCCATCATATCAGAACTGAAGCACAGCGGCAGAGGGGATATTCAGCATTACGTCTAGATTTAACACACTCTTACATCTAACAGATACACAAAAAAAGAGCATCAGCGTTCAGCCTACTCACCGAAGTCAGCAAGTTTGAGCTCTCCAGTGTCGCTGATGAGCAGGTTTTGTGGCTTCAGGTCGCGGTGAAGGATGTACCTCTGGTGGATGTAGGACAGGCCTCTCAGTAACTGGAACAGGAACAGCTAGAAAACACAAGTGAACAAAGGGTATATGTAACTTTGACATATCTCTATGGACAAACAAACACAGACAGATCTTTTATCACATGCTGGATGATTTACATGACTATCAATACTCCTTTAATAACTATCTTCCCAATGGTCTCTGCCTAAATGTATATCTCTCTGTTATGGCACATTAAACTGAGCGGCTGTTGAGTGCAGAGGTGTGCCAAAACCCATCCATCACTAAGGAAGGGCTATGACTTCTTTCTAGTCTAAATGAGAACAGGTGCGAACCACCCGTTATTCACAAACAGATCAATGAAATGCTCTCTCTCAACAAAGACAGGCACACCAAAATCAAAACTGAGCCATCAGTCAAGAACACAGCCATCATTTCCTTCACCTGGACTATTGAACAGTGATCAAACAGATGAGACATTACAACATTTGTCTGATTTCACAGCTGAATTACTGGGAACTGCTGCATTGACTGGCCAAATAGTAAATTAAATGGTCTGTTCCTGCTTCAAAATGACCTCTTCGGGACATAAATTGTGATGTGTGATATATTTGATCAATTTTGCTTGGTGTAGAATTTATATTATGGGGGTGTTTTAGAGAGTGGAAAAGAAAAGAGAAAAGTGACAGCGCAAATGTATAGGAGGTGTGACAGACTTCATACAGAGCAGGGCAGGGCTGCTGCCTCCTTTTCATTTTCTGTGAAGGGCAGCGAATCGATTGCACAGAGCATGACAGGATTGCTGACAGCAGGGGGCAGGAAGGCAGTGTGGCAAGAAAAGTTAAGATCAGCGAACTTTGATCCTGAAGGGTTTGAAAAAGATTTTTGGCCTTCACCGTATAATATTTGTTTCTAGGTCCAGTCTGAAGTCAACTAACTGCTGTAACTCATGCTGTCTCACATCGAGAGTATCTTTTAGCTGTATTTCTGAGAAATGGAAACATTTCCCTGAGGTTTCCCATTCATCTTCTAAGCATGCACGGTTTTAAAGGGGTCAATCTGATCTGACCCCAGATGCCACATTGGCTTCCACCTCGCAGTGGGGCGGGTGTTTGCGCAGCAGTATGGTCTACCAAGCCTGTACCCTGTACGTCTGATCTCTCCCGCTTTGCTTTTAAGACTCTATTAGCTTTGCCATCGGCAGAATATAAAGCAAAACGAAACTCCTCAACAACATAAACACATGCAAGCACCGGGACCCCAGCAGGACCCAGACACGACTTTTCAGTGGAACGTTACACTGCACTTTACAAATGGTGTAACATTCCAGTTGAAAAAAATGCAAGCCTGGACTGATATATATAGCCTAATGCTGTTTATTCAGTTTTTTGTAGACCAACGTAAGAGCTAAAAAACAGAAATTAAACAAACAGAAGACAAAACAATACATTAAATTCTGTTAGCGCCAGGAAGTTAGCAATATAAATTAACTCAAAATTATTAGACACAAATAAATGCAATGAACATACGTTGTTGCCACCCTCGACTGGAGCTAAAGTCCCGTTATAGCGTACTCTTCCCATTCATCCTTATCACTTGATTCTTTACCGTGCTGCATTACCGTTTCTGCACTGTACTCCTTTTTTACTATAGTTTCCATTGGTTAAATGCATACCGTGTCCTTTGAACTAAACTTCCGGTTTTACAGGAAACAACAACATAAGAACAATATAACAAGTAAATTACATACACAAACTAAGCACATGTGAACCATGCTGTACAGTGGGGCCATTTACAAATGGTAAAAGTGCAAATTGTAAGCCTCTAAACTGCTCTCTCTCTCTCTCTCTCTCTCTCTCTCTCTCTCTCTCTCTCTCTGTTGATATGAACATGCCACTCGTTTAATCCAGATAAGAGACAAATACAAATACTGTTCAATGTCTGCACTTGTTAATCAGATGCCTATTACTTCCAAATAGATGTGCTGCAGTGCAGTTTCTGCAATCTCTTATTGCACATCAACAAGGCATCGTTTACTTCATCAGTCATAGGCCTTGATATCATCCCCAAATCATAACATACAGCAAATTCATTCATATAAAAAAAAACTCATGAAAATGCATGAATGCACTTTTGCTGACACGACACATGAATAAAGATTAAATTGCAATTTTAGCTAGTATCTTACTGCTGAAATTAAACACAATTCCTCCACCTGCCTACGGAGCTCATAGACCCAAACTGCACCCACTAAACAAATTCTGTTTTTAATACATGCATACTGCAAAGTGTATCTGCTGCTCAACAAATCAACAAAATATACGTACATTAAGTCAGAGCTACATTAAACTTTTGTTTTGTTTTGCAGACATGTCAATCACCAAATAATGAAGCGTGCATGATCCAATTTTATTCAAATTCCAGCATTCCCCTCTCATTTCTCTCCTCTCACTGATACTATAGTCTCGGCCAATTAGGTTGATTGAAGCACCGTGGAGTCCAATCAGAGACGGGCCCTGTCTGGCATCTGGAGTCACCGGTTCAACAATTCACTATTCCTGCACTCGGTGGGTTAGAGATGAACTGCGGTGCAGAAAATTAGCATGGGAAATGTGTGTTTACTCATGTATATCAAACACACTTCTGAAAAGCCCTCGCCTTGTTAGGAGTGCAACTGCACGGTAATAAAAGAAAAATCACTCTTTATTCTCTTCAGTCAGCTCTTCAATTCAAACATCAAACCTTTCTTCAAGGAAGCTTTTTTTTTCTGTTTTCCTTCAACCGAAACGGCTCGGTTCCATTTGCATTCTAATATTTGAGGAAAAGTGAGGTGTTGAGAGCACTTTGTGGAGGCTATTCAGACAGATTGTTTTGACAGTAAAAATAACACTGTATGCTGTTCTCAAGATGGCTAAGTTTCAAGTTAAATTATGTAGGTCCAGTCAATAATTGGCCAGATTTAAACTCCTGCACACTTCAAATGAAAAGGAGGTTTACGTCACCTTTCTTCTCACAAGTCAAACAGGCTCAGCATGGTCAATGGTGAACATTTGGCTTGTAGACACTTCAGACATCTGCTTACCAGACAAGATCACCCAACCATAATAAGTGACTATGAGATGTCCATCTGGGTGAACGTATTGAAAGGAACCCTGCAGTTAAAAGGTGTGACTGCACCAATTAACCACTAGAGCGAGCTGGAAAATAAAGTCAGAGCAAAGTAACAGGGCCAGAAATAAAACAGTCACCTGCAGAAAATGTGGCAGTGAAAAAGTGGAAAATAAAATATATAAAAGCAACAAGAAGAGTGGTCACTTTCATCACTTTCTCCAATGCATGAAGGTTGCCTCGTTGATTGTGGATGTAATTCAATCTTAGCATTTTTGTCTGACCTCCATAATGGATGTGTAACTTATGTGTAGTAATTAAGCCCTAGCCAGCAATACTGGAAAGTTTATTCTTGACCTTGGCAAAGCTGTTGGGGCAGCTGATAACAGCACAGCCCAGTAAGCTTGCCATAAGAATGAAAATGTTTTTCTACTCTGAGTGAAAAACCAAGTAAGTCATAGGTGTCTATTAAAACTGGGCTGAATGCCATTCATGGCATTTTGGTGACTGTATTCCAACATGTAGAAAGGATCTCCTGGATGTATGTTTTGGCAGAGCCTTAAACAAGTGAAATTTTACATACACATGCATAAATTAGAGCATTGTTCACAATTAAATTGCCAGTGCGGTAATGGTGGCAGTTTAATTTTAATGATAACCTGAATGTTCCTTAACAAAGAAACACAAATCTCCTTGATGATTCATCAAAACTACGGGGTTAGTTCAGGGTCATTGGTTATAAATAATCTGACTCCTTTTTTTTTAGAATTATATTTTCCAAGATGTTTGTGATGACTGATGGCAGTAAATGCTACAGTACCCAGGATACAATTCACTGTTGCCATGGAGAAGACACAAGGAAATATTGTAGCACTTCTTTCTAACTCCACACTTCCAGTTTGTATCACACTCAGTTTGTTTTCGCAGGCTGATTAGTAGTCCTCATGAAGAGTGCCCCATCAGTGTCTTATTTCACCCTGGCATTAGCAACGGAATTTTAAGCTCAGTGATTGCATGTTTCTTACTACAATGTGGTCTGGGACTTGGCTTCCCTCCCAAAGTCGTTAGGTATACAGTCTTGTACTTTCGACTTTTAGTACTTTTTAATTTTTTCAATGCATTGTCTCATTGTCTGTACTCTGCCAGGAGAATTTAATGCCCATCTAATGATACTCTGATGGCCTTTCTTCATCTAACATTACCTATAAGAAAAAAGAACCCTGTTCACCTGAAGTCTAAGACACACTCGCACTCACAGCAGATATGGCCAACAACAAGTTGCATAGTTCTTTCATTGAAGAGAAACCCCCCTGCAGAATCTCTAGTGTGTGTGTGCATGTGTGTGTGAGACAGTATCTGTTTAATCATTATGCATTATTAGTTCATAACTGCAGGAGAAATAAACCGTGTGATCACCTGAGGAGTGATCGTCCTGCATGAAAAACAATCCATCATCAGCACACCAATAAACACACTGCCATTTTTCTAATGATGAAATACTTATTGCCATCATACCCAAGGCAAGCAGAACTCTCAATCAAGATACGCATTATGAAATATGTGTGGATTGGATCGGCTCTGTGTTAACTATCTGTAGGATGTAGTGGAATTTGGCTTTTTGTCTGATAGTTAATGTGCAGCAAAGCATAAGGCAATGTATCAAAGTGACAGCAGCATACTGGGGTTCATATACTTTCACTAGGAAAAAAAACAAAACAGAACAAGAAAGATACTGTGTTTCAATGGAATGTTAATATGGAACACACTATAAGCTAATAAGCTTCAAGATACTCATGAAGACTGACTGATTTGGAACAAAGTCTAAAAGTATCAGTATCAGTAACGTCAATGTAAAGTTTATCCACTGGGAAACACAAGCATGCTCAGTAAACTTAACACTAACACACTTAACACATTAGACTTAGATATTTCTTGTGTACAAAAAATTATAACATTGTCCTCATGATGATGAAAAAGTCAGGTCTGACGGTCATCAAAAAATATAAGGTTTTACACCTTGGTAATGATTAATATTATCCATGGCAAATTTCTTCATTCGTATTTGTCTGATTTGCTACCTCTGTGGTTACGGTCTGGTTATATTTAAGGCATACAAATGACTTGGTTAAGGTTAGGGCAAGATCATTGTTTGGCTGCACTGAGGCATATCGGTGCTTTGGACTAAAAGCTAAATTCAACGTGCTAACATGCTCACATCGACAAAGCTAACATACTGATGTTTAGCAGGTATGTTTTAGTGTGTGAGCATGCATAGCATTTGCTAATTAGCACTAAACTAATTCCAGCTGAGGCAGATGAAAACGTGATTAGTTTTGCAGGTATTTGGTCATAGTTTGCATCAAAGCATCTACATGATTTTTTTTTAAAATAAATCTACTGTAAATAATGTACATCCCAATAAATATGACCTTGTAACCTAATAATAATCAATAATTTGTGTCTCAAAGACAAATAGGAGGAAACACACAGAAATTATTTTTATAACGGTACTTCAAACTTGAATGAAGCAGGTCACCGTTTTATATTTATGTGTGGATAACCAACCAAATACATCTCCAGTCTCGTAGTGCGACAGATCATATATGGTGTTGGTCCAAATTGACTAACGAGGAAAAATGACAATTGCCATCAGATACATCCTAAAACAACCTGTTTAATGAATCTGTTTCATTCTTAAGAAATATAATTCCCTAACAAACAACAACTGATAACATGCAGGCCTACGTCTCCACAGCGCCTGTAAAGCCAAGGTGGCCCCTCAGTGAACAATGCTGAAAAAAGTGGCCCACGGTTGAAAATAATTGCTGACCGTGGTGTGGATATTTTAGTCTGGCACGAAGTGGTGGACTACTCGGGAAAACTGTTTGGTTAAGGTCAGGGAAAGATTGCAGTCATCATTAAAAACAAACCAACATTGCCTAATCCCAACCATCCACCCTGACCTCTTTCCTACGCTAACAACATCAGGCTACTTTGACCTTTGCTTCTCAGAAATAACTCCCTCATACTTTCCACAGCCACAAGACGCCCTTACCAGGTAAATATGTCATTTTATACATTTGAACAAAAACCAAGGTTGTCATTTTTCTGGTTAGGACAGTCTTGAACAACCTACTGACAGACAGAGAGACTGCTCAACGTCGCCAACAGACCAACTGGCACTGTCATCCATTTAGGCCTGGTGAAATGTTAATGCTCTATGTTTGAGCTCAGACTATATCAATAATGAATGTACGTTCAGACTATCATAGTATGGATTAATTCAACACTGACAAAGACTCCGTATCAAAACACAAACCTTTGGATTCATTGACAAATCTCCAAAGCAGTATTTTGCTGAAATGGGTAAAAGTGGTGAAATCAATGAGGGAGAGATAAAATGAAAGAGTGTTAAATGGAGTGAAAAGGGTCTACCATCTGCCAGCAGGCATAGGAAGAGCCCTCATCTTTTCCACTAAGCATCTGTACAGTGTTGTCCTTAATGGGCTGAATCACGAGACAGCATCAACCTGCACTGTGGCACTGGCCTCAGAAGACTATAACGTTCCAGATATGCCCAGAATTGTCTTTGGCTTATGTTTAAATAAGCAGCTGTGTTGCACTGCAGGGCTACTATATAGGACTACTGAAACACCACAACACAGACCATAAAACAAATGGACAAAGTGTCTTTGATGTCATTAAAACATTTCTATAGACACGTATTGAATTCTGAATTTAGTGAGAGTAAGCACAAGATCAGACGTGCATGCACAACTCAACTCATTAAGTCAGGAATTTCTGAGTTAACCACCAGGATGCTGGACTCCAGCCAACAAACTAGTAAACAGCAGTGGTAACCTCAGACATGTTCCATTATAGCCCAGTTTGCAAGTTGTGATGTTTCACCTCAGGCAGATGGCCAAATGGCAGAGTATGGTAAAAAGGTCCATTTAAATTCCATTGCTCCAATCTAAATCTTTTTAAATTGTGACCCCCTTAAAATAAAGCACATGTTGCATAATAGGTCATAATGGGTAGCGATCAGTTTCACCATAGAATGATTTGGTAAATGCAACTTGGCCGTGCCATCATTTTCTAACTTAAAAGTTAGGAAGGACTGACTGAACACCCATCACAAAGCCAATCCAAGCAAACAATTTGTTGAAGCTATATAAACATTACAAAAATGATCACATTATGTCACCCTCCTGCTTCAAATTATAATAGTTCTGAAAGCTTTAAAGATAATGTTTTCAAATCCTTGGAAGTGTCCTGGAACTTCAACAACTGCTTATAATCTTAACACAACTAACACATTTCTAACTCAAACACTGTCACACTGAACTATGCGTCTATTATCCTTACAATTAGTACCAAGTTCAGAGACGATGGTAGTAGTGGTGTGGCAGATGAGACAGCTTCCCTTTACTGCACCAATAGTTTTTTGTTTTGCTTAAATTTTTTCGGACTTTAATTTCGGTCTTTCATATTTCCTTACAACATAAATAATATATGCTTTCATAGCCTAGCGATGTGATTGTCAGAAATGATAAGCCAGTATCCTCATGTGCACATATATGCAGTCTGACATAGTGAGAGAGAGAGAGAGAGAGAGAGAGACAGAAACGACGGCTGACAAGTTGACATCTGCACCTGCCAGATGCGTGCCAGTAAGCCGACAGCAACAGGGGCAGCAGCTAGCCCCACTCTGTAGTACTACTCTTCTTCTGTTAGGCCTCATGTTCTGTTTCACGCAATTTATTTTTGAGATATATGACTATATGGAATAGCCAGCAGGCAAGTAGGCTACAAATATTTGTACCTTCAAGGGCCTGTGATTTGCCTAATGACTTTTGATTTTGCACTTTTTATTAAAAGATTTAATTAAGGTTTCATGATTGATAGTGAGCATGCGTGACATAGGCTATGCCTCTTTGATATGAACAATTTTTTATTGTCATAATAATAATGATGCTTTGTCAACATCTAAATCTTACTTTCTAGTTTTCTTAATAGCTGTATACTTCAGATTATTTGAAATTAAAGCCTTTGGTCAGGCTCATTAATAGCGCAGTCTAATTAGCACTGCTGTGTTAGACAGCACTGTCCAGGTTGGGGCACCACGAAAATAGTGATAACAGTGTGAGGGGAGAAGTAGTGTATTATGTGCAACATTGACAGCACCCCCTCCCAGAAAACAGTTCCAACATCCCTGACCAAGTTACATAGCTCTTCCCAGGAACCTTTTAGGAAATCAAGAGGAAATGAAAGACCTGTGAATTACACTTTAAAATGAAACTGTATCACAGCATAATCTTATAAAGTGTGTGTAAAGTTGTCTGATTTTGAACTTGACTGGATTTGTTTTACATCACCATGTGTCAGATGCTTGCTGTGATGACCTGTCCTTGATATTGACATGACACTGATGGCTAATGTGCTATCAGTAGCTTGCCTTGTAATGTAATTGTAAGAGCAAATGCTAGCTGTTATTTGGCTTGTGGACATGGTTTGTGGGTGTCAGTTTCCCAGTGATCTATGGAGATGTCATTGAGACACGGCCCTTCAGCTGACTGCATATAATCCAATAACAAGAGCACTTCAGCAGCATTCTGGATGAGGTCATACTCACTTGTGTTCAATTACAGCAGTGCTGCTAACAAACTGCAGTAAGGTACATGAGGCGGGAAAAGTTAATGGTGCTGCACAACAAGACAGTTTCCAATAGATTTCACCCTGGATCATCTAGTTCAAGCAGAAACTTCAGTACATTTTTAATTTGAAACTGCAGGAGCACACCCACAGAGACCCAAACACACAGCTCTCTGCTTCTTGACCAATAATTACATTAGCAATGAGCGTCTGAGTGTGTATCTCTAAATGTTAATTTGATATAGCACCAGTGGAGGCACTAATAGCTTTTATGTTCCTGATTAGTAAATAGGAGGATGGTTGAGTGACTGCACTTCCTCACAGTCAGTCATAAAACACACTAATAACAGACATTAACCCCCTTTATGGTGCTTATGTTCGGGTGAAAATGTAATCGTTGCTGACTTTATGTCACTGAAACACCCATAAACTTTGTTCTTTCAGTGTGACAGTAAAAGTAAAAGTTCAACATTTTGGACACACTTACTGTATTTAATTTCCAAGTGACATGAAACGATCAATAAGTATCTCATATCTGTGTTTTAAGTACAGAGCTGGAGCCTAGCTTACCATAAAGACTGGAAACCTTGTCTAAAGCTCCTTATTTACTCCTTATGTTTTATTTTTTTTTTATCAATCTGTACTGTAATTTGTGGTTTGGGGGATGTTACGTGTTGGAACTATTTCTCAACAAATAACAGTTTATCCATCCACCCAGCACTTCTGTACAGTGTCTCCTGCTATAGGGAAGGTCGCCAGATACAGTCTGTGAGCACAGGTTTCAGTTTTGGTCTCTGTACAGGCACAGTAGTACCAAACCACGCAACCTCACTTTGACCACAAGACCGACACTAGGAAGCTACACACAGTCATTGTGGCTGTTTGTCAAGAAATAGTTCCAGCATTAAGCTCCCCGTAAAACCACAAATTGTCGTTTTTACATTTCTGTTTGTGTGTGAATTAAGCAAACAAGATACATTGTGTTAATTAGTCAGCTCTCTTTTTTTTTTTTTTTCCCCCACTTTGGACAGAGCCAGACTTGCTGTTTCTCCGTGCTTCCAGCTTGGCTAAATACATTTTCTAGCTCTGTACTTAAAGCACAGATGTGGAATTGGTATCAATGTTCTCATCTCACTGTCCCTGTCAAGTGCAGGATAAGGAACTTGGCTAAAAAATATATAATTTCTTACAGAGAAAATGACACTGTGAAAAAGTTATACAGGGGTGCTATATAAATGAACAAATGCTATGGCAAACAAAGTCAGTAGTTAATGACTATTATTATGAGGCGATATTATTCACAATAAGCCCTGCTTTTTATGAAACACCCCTCACAAAAGAAAAATCAGAGCACTGGTGATCACTTGAGTTGCTTTTGAAATGTATTTGGAATGCAGGTGACAACTGCATGTAGTACACACACGCACACTCACACACCAGTCATACACTTCACTTTGTTAGTCTGATAATAATTGTCCTGATCAAAATAAGGACTGCAGTGAGAAACTGTGAGTAATTACATCACTATCACCTGCTCCTTCATTTCAAATCACATTTCAAATCCAATTCAATAAACACATTGAGAAATGACAGAGAAAACTAAAAGCTCCAATATATAAGGTTAACTATGCTCTTTACAAAACTACACCAAAGGAATAGAGGTGCCATTCTCATTGTGATGGATTACAGCCATTGTATTCATGCTGGATAGTTCCAGTACAGCCTCCATTACATGACTACACAGGAACAAAGCCACAAGCCCTTTCAACAGATTAGAAATCACAACTCAGGCGTCTCACCAATAAGTAACAAAGTCAGCGGGAGCCAAGCAACACCTCGCTCTGCTCTCTCAGAATAATCCTAAATTATTCATATGAATCTCAACGAGGCTGCTGTCAGCAGGAAAAACACATATTACTTATGTAAATCCTCAGTGGCAAAAGGTACGAGCTGTTGCACAACAGATGTAGCCTGAACTGTCACCTGATGGAACATCCCAACACCCCCACCAACACCAACACCACATGGCCTCATTCACTCCATCTTCATTTCTCTTACCTGTTCATTTATGTTTACCAACACCCTCTCACAATCAAGAAAAACATCACTGAGTGAGTGTGCACTCATGTCCGTCAAATTACCGACCAGCTTTACTAACACAGTCCCACAAAGGTTTATGTCCCACATCAGGTCAGGAACGGGCATTACGCGAGCATTAGGATGTCTATTAATTGAGTCTATTAATTAACTATTTAATTGAGGTTTATTGTAGGTCAGGCTTACATATAGGTTACTAAGAGTGTAATCTTCATGTAGTCAGACCTCGACTATTGGCATAAGATCAGTTCCATAATGTGCTTCAATGTTTCCATGAGCTGCCTACTTTGACTGAAATAGGTCAAAATAACCAGACTTGCTTTGGTGTGACATTATGCTGTGGTCATTTCTGAAACAGTTCAACCTGAACACCAGACCTCCTCTCCGGATAGGATACACAGACCGTCAGTCCCTGTAATGTTATACTCAGTTCACTGTTGAGTTGCAGAACATTTGTTACTGTATGACATGATAAATTCAAACTGATGTTAAGTTGGATAAAGTCCCAAAATACAAAACTGACAGTATCATCACTTACTTTAGGAGCATTCTAAAAAATATTATATTGATGTTAGAATCTGAGGAGAAATGCTTGCTCCATTAACTGAGAGCAAATGTGTCCACCACAACGTCTTAAGTGGCTTATTTAACCAATTCCACTTCCTGTCAGCAGCAGGAGGTAAAAAGGCTAATGGATCTCAGTGTTGACCCAAAATTGAACAGATAAAGTTCTGTTAAACTGTGATGAGATTCATGATATCGGTAACTGAAATGTCTACTAGAGGGACAACCCACACAGCTCATTATTTTTATTTTTAATAAGCCCTTCTATTTCAGGCATGTTATTGCTGGCTTTGCTCATACCGCTACTGGTCTTCCTGTCAGCTCATGCTGCCGTGAAACTAAAGGCCTAAAGGTGCTGCCAGATTTCACTCCCCATTCATTTCTATAAGGAACAGGCCGAGATCTTTTTGCTTCTAGTCGTGAATTGACTCTTTTGCACTGCGCAGAGTTCAATCTGATTGAACTTTGACACGCAAAACTGTGAGGCTCTACAAAGTCAGTTTGAGAGAGGGGCTGGATTGATTGGAAGTGTATTGTGAAATAATACAGGCAGCATAGAAGGAGGGCTGCAGCTTGGCTGCAGTGAGTGCAAAGACTGGAGGATTGGAGGGAATAACAATAAAGTGTTTGATAAGGAGGCGGCTTAGGCGTTAAGGTGGCGATTATGAAAAACAGCGCTCCGTTAGACTCCGGCTGGGGACATTTGTTGCATCCATCTCCCTCGTTTCCTGTCACCTCCCCACTATTGCTATCAAATAAAGACATACAATGCTCCAAAATATAACAGAAAAAGGTGCATAATTAATAACTTGTGGAATGCTGTTGTTAGCCTGCTAGCCAACCTAGCTCCAACAATTTATGCTTACAAGACTACCTACACTATTTTCATGCTTTTCACCACACCAAGAAGTTTGTTTGCTCATAGACTGATAAAAACCAATGCGCCTGTGTTGTAGATGAGAGCCAATGAGAATGGAGCCTTCAAAATCTGGACACACTGAACAACGAAAGTGACTATGTGGACCAAATTTTGTGCAGCAGATTTTATGCAATTTTATCTTGTGTCCCCATAGTGGGTACTTACTCCCAGGTTGAAAACCACTTAGCGTAGGCAATCAGAAGGACATCGTTCCTGTTTTTCATCCACAACTTATTAGCATTTAAGACAGTTTTCTCATAAAACTAAATTCTTGTGACCAGCATCATTTCACATACTGTACCTTCACATTGTCTGGATGGAGACCCCCAGGGTGTTTGTCCATGTACTGACACAGGTCTGTGTGCTGTAAAATGAAAGTAAAAAGAGCACAGTGTTAATATAGTAACATGAGAAAGTCTTAAATCGCGTGACAAGTTATGGATAAGCCTGAGAATTTAAGAACGTCATGGTGGTTGGATGTGAGTTCTATTCAATGTGAGGCAGAATGGTCCCTAATTGGACAAGGGGCGTAAATATAGACAGTGCAGGCAGTGCAGTTGCACTGGGGCCCATAGGGTGAGGGGGCGCGTAGAGAGATCAGGCTCTCAAACAATGTGTTGGCAGATAGGCCCTTGAGAGTCAGAAATACGCTTGTGTTCAAAGAAGAACTCACGTGAAATTAAGAATGGTGCCATTGGCTTTATATGCTGTCAAAAAGGCAAACCCATCGCCATCATGTTTTTTTTTGTTGTTGATGAAATAGTAACCAGCAATCTATAACAAAATGATACACTTGCTCTACATAAACTATAAAATCTATTAAAAACTATTCAATTAAATGAATAATTTCTTATTTTCTTTGGTAGTTTTGTCATATACAGATATGCAATGATGATTGCTGGGTAATATGTATGTTGATGTTGTCCAATGAAGTCTCTATTTGATCGAGACAATACTATATATGGGTAGCTAGTTTAGGCGCAAAATCTGTCAAGACTGACAAGCGTGTGCGTGCTTCAAGTAGTAACTAGCGTGCACTAAGGCCCGTCTTAATAGCATGCACTGGGGCCCATCATAACTACCTTACGCCACTGAATTGGACATCTCTAAATGTTAGTGGAAATGGGATATTTTCAAATACAAAAATCAACTGCTCTTTGTGGACAGAGATTTCCATAAACTTTTGGCCATATAGTGCATTCTCAAGAAATCTGAGAAATCGGGTTCATGTTATAGTAGTGTAAATCATCTGAGAAGCGAGGTGATTTGTTTGAAAGCTGAGCTGATGTCTTCTCTATCAGAAAGCCACCTTCTACTGAAATCGCACTGATATTTACAATCTCAACAATCTCTCACTGCTGCCCACACCAGCAGAGCCTCCTCCTCATATTCAAAGGAATGTGTTACATCACAATTAAGTCAAATATTAAGTCAAAAACATGAATAGTCAGGGAGGATTTTATTAGGAGGGTTAACTGATCTCCCTGTTTAAAATCAATCTCTCCTCTCCTCTCAAACAAGACCTGCTGAGCTCCCACTCACATCTCACCAAACCTCCTTCAAAAGCTGAACCTTAGACGTGTTATATCTACCAAAAGGGGGCATCACACACAGTCTCATTAAATGCAGAAGCAATGGAAAGCTGAGTAAGCTTGATCTGGTTGAAAGATTTGGCCTCGCTCAGCATTTCAAGAGCAAAGATTGACCTGAATATCAATGTGAACATCAAAAATGGTTGTCAGTTGGTACATATGCAAAGAGTTAACAGAGGATTTGGACTGTTCTGAACCTTGTAGTTTCAGTCTTATCCATTTCTGTCGAGGAAGCTGGGGTGAACAGTTTTTCTAGTAGTACAATATTCATCATGTGGAAGCTGAGCTGAACAGTATCTTCTAATATAAAGATGTCCTGATTAAGTTTTTTCTGCATTTCTTATTGTTTTGACTCTCAGTGGTTTGGATAGGATTTGGAAAGACTCCACTTCATCTCAAGAGAAAAAACAGAAGTTCACATGCAGTTTTCACAACAGCAGCAGGGGGGTTGTAACATTTGCAAAATTGTGTTCCACTCTTTCACGCCGCTTTACGCCTGCCAGAACACTGTGGACTAGTTTCTAGTGTTATTATCACAGATAGATAAAAATGGACGCAGAGATTGTGATGTCAAATGTTTCTGTGGGGATGAATTGAAGCTTCAGTCTGGGCCTCCTGCTTGCCATGATCATGGCAATTACGGGAGGTGGGAGGTTAGAGACTCTCGACAGAAGGATCACATGACTGATGATCGCTGAAGCACCAGATTTTAAGAACTAGAACCATCGAGCTCTTAGACTGTTGGATTTGAGTTTACTTATCTAACAGTACAAGTAGCGTGGTGGCCTGCCATTGCTTTAGACCAGTGGGAGCTTTGGTGGTTGCCAGAGTTGGAGTGATACTGAATTTTTTTAGGCCAATACCGATATCAGTATTTGGGAGTTCAAAAGACCTGATAATGATATATTGGCCAGTATTTATAACAGAAATACAGGACATTAGGTCTGGGTTTCATCAGCATTATGAATGATGATTTATGGAAATCATGTATCAATTCCCAATAGTTTTAAATACCTTTTCAAATCTTTTTTTGTTTAGCTCTCAAAATTTTTAAGTACAACTAATAACTAAAACTCAAAGATTTAATTTATATCCGAAATCACCTTTTATTGGTAGAAAAGGCAGAAACACTACAGCTTTTAGTCGTAGATACAACCTGACATGAGGTGAACAGCTTACGACATGCGATGATGTATGTATCTGACATATTTAAATAAAAGCTGTAGCCTACCTACTTTTGCACACCTTATATTTCACTAGCTAATTGCTCCACATAGTGGAGGCCCTGATTGATTCAAAACTATTAAGCTGATAAGCTTCAATTATTATAATATGTATTAAAGTTGAACTTGAACTGAGCTGAGACAGAGTGCATTAACCAGACAGACTATAAGATTCATTTTGACCATGAATGAAGTTGCTCACAGAATTTACGTTAATTAGCTACAGCTGATACAATATGTTGCCAGTAATGTTTGTCAACTGGCGAAAGTGACGGTCAGCACTTAATAAAAATGAGAAGCTGCTAACATTATTGTAATATTTTCTAAATAGTTTTTTTTCTGATAAAAAAGAGCAAGGAGAAATACAGTAAACGATTTGTTAGCTTTAGAGCTTAGAAAATCCGGGAATTTTACCAAACGGGAACCAGATCCAAAGTGAAATCGCCTAACCAACTCCCCAAAATTTGGTTATTAAAGAATTATGATGCATACTGTGCAAGCTAGTTTACAGTTATAAAATGAACTTTTCAATGCTTTTTGGTGGACAAACTATGTAATAGAGACACTGTTTCAAACTTAACTCAAACTTATTTTTGACATTTTCTATTTCTTGCTACTTATCAGCCAACATTATATGCTGAAACAACTATTTGTGATAAGCTAATATTGATGATTTGATAATGTTGGTCGTACTGATATATGATTTGGGCTCTAGTTGCCACTTGGTTAACGGAGCACAAGTAGATGACATTCCCAAAGTAAAGTGGATTCAACTAAATTGAGGATTAACATTTAATTGTGCTTAAAATATCTGATACTGATCATTTTACAAATATACCTTGATAACCTCCAGTACTGAGTTTGCAGACTGGCAAAAGACATCTCTATCCCTAGTACATTTCAGTTGTTATCTCTAAACTGTAAACTATACTGTTTACTATCTGTAAGTTACTAAAACAGTGACCTTCCTATAAAATGGCCGCCTGGCTTCCTGTTCTGGGCACACACAGAGCAGCCTCTGGTGCTTCTGGCTGCTATCCTATGGCACAGAGCAAAGAGTGGAAAAAGCCCAGGCTGCTTGAAAATTCTTCAAGTGCCCTATAAACAAGAGTATGCTGATCAAAATATCCACAGCTCATGTTTCTGTGGGCAGTATAAAAAACTGAAACTCAGTCAGTGAGCAGACACTGAGGTCAAATCAATCAAACGCAAGACACACAGACGAGCGCTGACCTCTGTGCCCTTTAAAACTGTGGTTTCTTTTCCTTTTGAACAAACACTAAAAACAGATTCTTAACCTAATTTCAGACCTCTACAGTCTGCCCATAAAGGGTCCAAGTGGGTGATCTCAGTGTGGCAGTGTGCAGACTAACCACATATTCGAAGACCAGAGTCAGGGTTTCCTTGGTGTGGATGATGTCATGGAGGAGCACGATGTTGGAATGCTTCAGGCCTTTCAGAAGAGATGCTGCGGAGACAGAACAGACACAGAGAGTGTTAATGTGAAGCACATATGGAGATACCAGAGGAATTGTTATGATCTATACCTGCATTAGCTGCATCATTAGAATGCAACACAGGCCCTCTATAAGCCTCACTACTTACATGCAGGGGATTATGGAAAGATTAAAACAGAAAAAGAAAATACAGGGTGGATTTACTGCGTTAAGTTCTCACACTCATTTGTCAACACATTCATGATGTAATAGACATTCTTGATAAGCAGAGCAGTGAGATGATGAGTTGGGGAGATTCAGTAGAATTGCCCATTACTTTATTGGCAAAGCTTACTCAGTCTTACTGAGGATGTTGGGTGTGATCAGCATATTCTGGGACAGACTTTTAAGACTTTCATATGTGATTTGCTTCATCTAAGTCAAACCTTGAGTGCAATCTGTTTCAATTAATTTTTCCAGCAGCAACGGTTTACAGAATTTGGGTCAGTTTTGCACGGGAAAATTCTACACCTCTAAAAACCTGGTGCAGATTCACACGAGAAAGTGGTCAGACTACATTGTCTACATTGAATTAGTTTAAAAACTAAAATGCAAATACAAAGAATTTTTTTCCATTTTATAATACCAAACACAGAGGAAATTGCATCTTGACTTGCAATATGCTTATGGTGACCTATGGCTCGACTATTAACAGTTTCTGACACCATTCCATACGTTATCTATACCGCTTATCCGCAGAGGGTTGCTGGAGCCGATCCCAGCTGACACTGGGCGAGAGGCGGGGTACACCCTGGACTGGTCGCCAGTCAATCACAGGGCTGACACATAGAGACAGACAAACATTCACGCTCACAGTCACACCTATGAGTCGTCAATTAACCTAACCTGCATGTCTTTGGATGGTGGGAGGAAGCTGGAGTACCCAGAGAGAACCCACGCAGGCACGGGGAGATCATGCAAACTCCACACAGAAAGGGCCCCGCCCAGAACCCTCTTGCTTTGAGATGACAGTGCTAACCAGTGCACCACCGTGCAACCCATTCTTACACCATACCAAGAGAAAAGAGAGAGCTTTTGGTTGTGTTGTAGACTTGAAGTCAAGTCAGACTTAAGTCACAAAATTGTCTGCATTTACTTTGAGTCAGACTCAGAGAGAAGCATTTAAAATGCTTTAGGCAAAATTCTGGTTATTTTAATGGTCAGAAATCAGACCTGTAAGACTCACATTTTGCTTGTGATGACTTGGACTTGCCATAAAGGAAACATGAGTCAAGTCATGAGACTTCGAAGTAACTGAGCTGCTAATGTTTTAGTTTTATTAGAAATCATGTCCCTTCTTTTCATATAGAGCAGGTCTAGACCGTACTCGTTATAGTATTGGCAGCATCATTATACAGCAACAATGACTTTTTCAGAAAAGCATTATTTTGATAAATCAACCACATATTTCAAATCTAAATTGTGAAATACTGAAATATCAATGGTGAATTTGGAGACCCAATAGGAATCGTAGTATGACAATTAGGGCTTGACTTTCATTGGTGCTGGTTGATGCAAAATGCATGCTGGGATATATGAAGACCCCAAGCTCACATACAACTTGTCACTGCCCGATCCGTACCGGAAACCCGATTTGTTCTGCGCATGTGCGAAAATGCGACTAATTCCTGTTGGAAGTATGGAAGTAATTTATGGCAGTTTCTGGGATTTAAATAAAATAATGTTATCTTTGGTTTTACTAGTTATGAAATAGAAGAAATTTTTCTTATTAAATAAATTCTATATGTTTCATTTCCATAGAGGTTTTCTTAAATCTTTACGATTTCAGTCCTAGTTGATTACTGGGCATTATGGCAAGTGTGTTTGAATAATACATGGTCCGAGAGTTTGGTTTGAAATCAACACATGTATCAACCACTGGGGGCAGCAAACAGTCCTTGAGCAGCTACTCTGTCAGAAATGTAACAGAAGAAAGCCACTAATGTGTTAGTTTGCAACGCAGCCAAACAAACTAGGCCGAGATTATCTCAGGTTATCCTATCAGGTTACATTTAAAGAAGACGAAACATGAAAATACTGAACTCATGATTCAATACTGAATATTGTCTTCCGTATTACACAAAATGTGTGCATGCACCGGCTGTTGTCTTCTGCATCATATTCAGTAGATACATGCATTGTTTTCTGAGAATCCCTTGACACAGGAAAGTTGGACTCTGCCAAAAACAAGGAAAGAAACTACCATACAGAAAGGTAATTACAGAATGTAAATAAGTTGAATGGCCATTGCAGAAAAAATGTGGGGGTATCAAAATTGGGGTCTGATGTAATGAAAAGTGTTTAATGACTCCAGCAGATTTAAAATCCTCCCTGCAAAGATTATACTTTCATCAATAGAAGATGCCCACATACTTCTGTTGAGGTTTTACTGTGGCCTTAGTAAATATTTTGGAATGTCATGTTACTTCATTAATGAACATCTCTATTTCAGCAAGAAATATCCCACCACTTCTTAAACACAGTGGAAATATTCAGGATTCTGAAGCCACTATACTGGAACTAGACAGGAACAAACTATTTCAGAAGTACATTTTTAGAGGTGTAATTATACTCCAGCAACAAACTGCAAAACCTTCTCCGGTACTCACAGAGACAAATTTTCAGGCAAACAAACAGCTGACAGAAAAACTCATCTGGCCACAGTCAGGCAATACAGGGGATAGTTTCATTAGGACAGAATGTCAGAGCGGCATAATAAGTGCAGTTTTTATTATCAGACATAAATGGGATTTTCAGACGGTTGCCAATGTGATTAAATTAGCAAACACAAAGTTATTTTCCAAGGGCACAGGGGGGCTTTGACGGACAGATCCACAGAGAGCCTGCAAGTGATGGAGCCTCATGAATACATTCATCCTGTGTGAGTACCTAATGGTTGTTAAAAAAAAAATCAGATAAGGCAGGACTCATCTCAGTAAGCAGGAGGTTAATGCTACAGTCAGATACCTCAAAGATCCTGTCACCGTCTGAAAATCCCCCTCCCACCCACCCCACCAGTAGTAATGGGCATGAGTGTGTGCAATTTTAATAAGCATGGGTGCACACACACACACCTCTCCCCTACTGATATATTACTTTATTCAGCAGCAGTCTATAATGCTGCTCACATATCAGCGCTGGGAGCTTCCTGCTCAGTAATTGCTGAATTAGTTCAATTCCAAAGTGCCTTTCTGATCTGTTCATAGGAAGAGTTTGGATTGTGTGTGTGTGTGTGTGTGTGTGTGTGTGTGTGTGGAGCCCAGGATGGCTCTCACTACTTCACCTGAATCATACACAGATCAAACAGACAGAATCATTTTCTCATTTAAATTTAAATGCCAGTTGTCCATGTGGAGGTGTTTCAGTAAACTGAAGAGCTTCAAGTGCTTCACATACACAACTGACAGCACAAACCAAGCCGGGACACGCTCTGCACTGCTCTTACACATACGAATGGACAACTGGTAAGGCCCGGGATGTCAAACATATGAATACAGAGCAAAACTTAAGGTCTGTATGACTTTGGTCCACTATAGGCACCATGCATTTTTTTCTAGCAATTTTTAAGTATTTTAGCTTTATTAGGTATGTTTACAGCAAAAACATCCGTCTTATCAAGTCATTTCCATCTGCTATTGAGTGTTATTATAATTAATAAATGATAGAAATCTGCCAAATCAGTGAAATAGTTTCAACCTGTTCCCATTAGAACTCATCTTGTTTCAAGAATTTTATAGAATCAGCGCCATTTTTATGGATTCTGTTTTCTTTCAAGATATTATCAATCATTTCGATAAAATAGGTTGATATGCGTATTGGGAACAGGCAGGAGCAATCTCACTGCACTGTCAGATTTTTTTACTTGTCTTAAAAAAAGAACATTTTAGGGTTTAGTAATAGGCATGAAATAGTTGATGAGATGGATTTTTTTGCTGTGTTTTGATATTTAATATTCACCTTCATTTGAAATTCGCCCATTAAATAATTAACATGTACTGAACAATGGAAATGCATTATAAAACCTTCTTAAGGTAATGGAGCAAACATTGAGTTAATTACTAAACTTAATATGAATAATGGAGATGGCTCCATTATAGTGACATGAATTTCGGAATCCTATTTTTAAGAGATATCCCACAGAGTCTACAGGCCTTTCTCAAATGTGTGTACACATTTGAACTCTCAAGCTCATGAGAACAGGAGGACGCAGTACGTTCAATGTGAAATTGGGACGACAGTGTTCTTGCTTACATCACCTGCTGGACTCAGGTGATTACACTTGAGCACACCTGTACACCTGTTGTTTGCCAAAACACCTCAAATCAAGGCTCCACTTTTTCTTCCATCTGTATTGACCATGAGATGCACCTGTTATCCTCACTGTAATATTTATTCAAAATAAAAGGAAAACTAATATATACCACACTGCTTCTGTTTATTTAAGTGTACCAAGACAGGCAATTCAATTCAATTCAGTTTTATATGTATAGCACCAAATCATAACAGCAGTTATCTCAGGGCACTTTTCATATAGAGCAGGTCTAGACCGACTCTTTACAGTATTGGCAGCATCATTATACAGCAAAAATGACTTTTTCAGAAAAAACATTATTTTTGATAAATCAACCACATATATAAAATCTAAATTGTGAAATACTGAAATATCAATGGTGAATTCGGAGACACAATAGGAATTGTAGTATGACAATTAGGGTTTGACTTTCATTGGTGCTAGTTGATGCAAAATGCATGCTGGGATATATGAAGACCCCAAGCTCACATACAACTCACATAGCCTACTAAAGCATATTCTATAAAATGGGTAGAGAAAGAATATTACAGTGCATTTTGACCATACATGTCCAAAATGTCCCGAAACGTTGTGGCCTTTTTCTTTCTTCTTTGTCGAATCTGTTTTCCCGGGGCTGCTGCTGCACCAAGGCACGCCACCGCAGGACGTTTCGAGATGTTTTGGAGGTTTGCACTGTCCACCAGCACCGGTCGCTCTCGCCTCAGCAGCTCCCAGCACCGACACCGCACCGGGCTGCCCTGTGAAAGTGGCGGGCCTCGGCAGCATGTCTATCCGTCCAGCGGAGCGCTCCTCGGTGTAGTAGCAGTCCTGGGAAAAGAGATCTGACAAAGGCAGGTCTGTGTGCCCAATACCAGAACTCAAAATAAACCCCTGCCAAACCACACACTGCTTTTAAAGTCCAACAGCGTTGCTATCATTGCTAAATGTAGGCTACTGTAACATCTACAAAGTAACACCATAAATGTTTAGTGTGCCAGCATTAAAAGCAGTTTTATTATCATAAATAAAATATAGCTCTGTGAACTCAGGGACGCACAAACTGGCCCGTTACTTTGCCTTTTTGTTTTCTCTTCCTTTTTCCCTCTTCCTCCCTGCCTGGACAACATGAATGTAGCCTACTGTGTTTACTTCATATGCATTTACTGTAGGCCTAGTTAATGCTAATTGCAGCTAGCTAGCGGAGTTGGGATCGAGAGACGGCATTGCCTGCGACTCGTCATGTCCCATGTCCATATGAGCAAGAGCTGATCTGGAGTCAAAAGTAGCCCAGTTCAGTGGAAAACCACAGACCTCGCAACCCGACACACTGAAAGACAGTCCCCCCTCATTTACATAATAATTCACAAATGCATACAGAAATGTAAAAAGACAAAGAAATGTCAAAAGAAAATGTAAAGGGGAAAATAAAATAAAATAAATAAGTTTGGGGAAATAAATGGGGGAAAAATGCAAAGGGATATAGAAATAAATACAGAAATACATTTATAAATGAATAAATAAAATGGAAAATTAAGTGGAAAAGTAAATAAATAGGGGAATTTATATGCAAAGGAAAAACATTTATGTCACATTTTATCAATTAATTAATGCCTATATTTAATTTTATTATTATTTTTGGTGCATTTAATGCATGTCCATTGATTTATTCATCATTGATTCATCATTGATTCATCATTGATTTGTCATTGAGTCATTTATTCCTATATTCTTGATTATGGCAGTTTCGGTCCTCCGAAATCCGACAATAACTGTGTGGTTGACAGTTGGTTGACTGAGGTGGTTTTCTTGCCGGGTTTGGCTCCTGGCACATCGGGGCTGACCCCGCTGAAACCCCCGCTCAGGTCTCTGGAGGTGGGCTCTGACTGACGCCCGACCCTCTCGCTCCTCTCCCGCTTCATGCCCCTCCTGGCCCCGCCGTGTCTTAGTCGTCCCCAGAGTCAGAGTCCTGGTTGGAGTCGCTGTAAATCGCCTCGATACTGTATTCCCTGCCATCAAACTTCCGCACGGTCTGGCCGTGTTCAATGGGAGGCTGCTGAGCCCAGTTCCATTGCCCGCTCGCCTGGCTCCAGTTCTGGTGCCCATCCGGCACAGCTCCTCGCCAGCATTCCCCACCAGCATTCCATGCTGGGTCCCCCTTGCCCCAGCCCTGAAAACCTCCTCTCCCTGGCGGTCCAAAGCTCCTATGCTATCGGTGTAAACACCAACACTCCCCCCGGTGCTCCAAGCTCCCAGTCCGGCCAGAGTCAGCTAATAGGACCTCTAGCTGTACGGCTAACTGAGCTAATGGCAGCTACAGTTAGTAGTAGTTAGCAGTTAAGTGCCCCATATCGCTATATTCCAAGCTACTGTAGCTGTCATATTTTGCGGGACCCGCGTGAGTGTGGCTTCCATGGGAACATAGCCGTCATACGGCCCTGCCTGGTCATGTAGTTAGCATTCGGTATGTAAGGGGACAGAAGAGGGACAAATGAAACACACACAAAGTGCAACTAACCGACCAATGGAAACTTGGTCAACAAAGACTCTTCTCATCAACTAACGGTTTGGTCGGCAAAGGGGGGTAGCCCTAATTTAAGCAGAATAACAGTAATCTGCACCTCTGAACCTCTTACCTTCTCTTATGGCTGTGAAGGGCGTTCCTTCCTCCTCTTGCAGACGAATCACCTTCAGCGCCACCAGTTTCCCATTCACCCTGGCAACAACACAGAAGAGTGTTGTTTTTTTGTGACATGAAAAAAGAATCTATTAAAATCAGTGAAGCAGGAGAACAGCGAGGATTGTTAAGCCAATGAAATGTAATTTAGCAGCAGTGGAGTGAGACCCGGGTACAAGGCCACAGGATTACAACTGAATGAAGCTCACCAATCAAAGCAGTTGTAGTGAAGAGCAATGCAAAATAACATAATTACTGAGAAGATTAGAGTCTGTGGAGTTTCATACATTTACAGTGTGTGAACTTTTTTATTTTCTAGAATTTAATTAGCAAAACCTGGAACGAAAGCACCGCACCATAAAAAGCGGAACATAACTATTGAATAAAAACATCCATCCTATAGTGATTAGAATAAAAGAAATTGCATTGCATGTGTGTGATTTGCAGCTCTACAGAGAGGACAAAAAAATGATTTACATATAACTACACTCTATAACTGTTATTGCTGTTCCATTTAATTATTTCATTCAGTTACAGCACTGCTCCAGTATAATTAAATGTAATATTCACTGCATGCATGAGTGGCTCTTATGAACTATACAGAAGAGTGACAGGATTAGGTGTGATTCGACATGCACACACTACTTACTTGCTCTTTCCTTTGTAAACTGTAGCATATGAACCCTCTCCCAGTTTCTCCAGCTTTTCATAGGAATCTGCCTTTCCAAACTTTGGGCTTGTAGGCTAAAGAAAAAGAAAGAGATATGAAAAGGTAAGATAAAAGGATGAATTCAGTAACCCAGAAAAGAAAGCCCTCTGAGGATTTCACAGAAGACATTACTAGTCTATGAGAGATATTGAAATCAGGAGGCTCCCCACTGCATCATCTGGGAGGTGTAATGTCGGTGAGGAGGAGGAGAGAGAATTTCACAAAGTCTTCATGTAAGAACTCTGAAGACTACTTTTCATTTAATCGTCAGCTTATAACTTTTAATAGTTCACAGAGAAAGCGGTAATACATCTTGGAGGGGAATGAGGCCCAAAACTGAAAGTGTTCATATCCAACTCTTATGAAAAAGAGGAAACTAGTTCAACTCTAAAAGTTAACAACTGGGCTGAGACAGCTTGAAAAGGGTCTTGGTCCGCTTCCAGAGTCTGGTGTGGTTTGTTTGTGGTCTGAAAGCAAATGGACCAACTTCTAAAGTAAAACTACTATCTAATCCATCTGCTGATTGGGAACTGTTAAGGAAGTGACCTTGGGCAATCTGTATAAGTGATGTCTATTTATGCAAATCATTTGGTAATCATGGTAACACATATGCCCATCAGCACATGTGTGTGGAGATTTTCCCTGATCGGTCAGTTCAAACTGCAGTGTGATGAGCTTGTATCCTACTCTGTGTACTTTGGAAATTCATTAAGTCCACTAAAAAGTGTGACATAGTGATCCCACAGTAATCCCCCCCACGTAATATTGATACAAGCTGTGCCTATGTAACTTTGCTGACCAGTGTTCACTGTGGCCACAAGTGATAATTAAGGATATTGATGAATGCTCAAATGTATTGCAAGTAGAGAAGTGTCAGGGACCAGAGACAGTGATATCCTTTACATAGCAATATCTATGTAAAATCTGCTAACCTTAGCCAACATTAGCTACCATAAGCCACAGTACTGGTACCAGAACAAGTACGGCTTACAGTAGCAACAAAACCACACTTGGACAAAAGTGACAAAAGTACTTAATTGAGCAAGGGTAGATTTTATTGCTTAGAAATTCAACTTTTCATTTGGAAAAAGAAGAATGTGATACTTTGAATATAATTACTATAAGGTTATTTGTCAGGTAACAGACCATTTTGAAACCAAGCTAAATACTGTCTCTTGTAGTGCAAGAAATACTTGGCTAAATTAGCTAAATAAATTAAAAGGCTGAATTGTTTCATGGCTAACATCACCTGCACCAATGTTAATAGGGCTACAGACTGTCACAAATCATAACCTGTATATCCTCTGGAATAAAACTGCTAACACAAACATCCCCTCGTGTGTATGTCAGTGCTTTATTTAAGAAGAGTATATCCAGGCATGCCTAAACTAATCTTTCAAAATGGCAACCTTCAAAAAATATAAAAACAGACTTTTTAACTCATTTTGCTCA
This sequence comes from Maccullochella peelii, assembly GCA_002120245.1. NCBI lineage: Eukaryota > Metazoa > Chordata > Actinopteri > Centrarchiformes > Percichthyidae > Maccullochella > Maccullochella peelii. The sequence continues at coordinate 50,211 of LKNJ01001363.1, read as the reverse complement.
AAATGAGAAGGTAACACTATTGTAACTTTGTCAAGGTTTAGGTTGGTAGGATTAGCACTTTTTATTTTTAACATCAGTTATAAACACCTATTATTATTGTTGACCAGTATTACTTTAACAGGTTTCCTTATGCTTTTCTTAAATAGGTTTTCACACCGAAGTGTCTGTTCCCTTACGTTCCGATCCTAAGTATAAAGGAGCTCATAACACAAAGAAAGTAAACTAATCCTTTTTTATACTTTTGTGGCAGCAAAAGAAGTGACAAAGATCACTGGGGACCTTGAGCCCTCTGGAGTTCCTATGAGTTCTGGAGATGGACCCTTTTAGTCTCACCACTTTGCAATTTGTTTACATTTTTTGCAGCTGCTAGTAGCATGTCCTTTGTGCATTGCATTGTGAGACAATAATGTACATCAACAGCAAAAATCATGTGTTTTTTTAGTATGAATACTGATTTTTTTTTTTTTAAATCATATTTGATTTTGTCACATTTCCAGTGTAAATGCATTACAGCCTCAAAACCTGCTTAGATTCAGTATGTGGTAAGGCATTGGCACACAGCTCTCGTGTTCATTCAGTTAATCAGTTGGCTTCAGAGCATTTGCCTAACGTGCCCCTTGTCTCTGGAATGGCCTTCCATTACATGTTAAAGAAGCATGTTCAGTTGAAATCCTTAAATCAAGACCTGCCTTTATTCACTTCATTACAGCCTACCCTAGAACTTAGAACTTAGTCGGGTCCATCATTTTTTCAAACATCCATTTAACAACAATGTTTTTAATGTGGTTGTTTTATTTTTATTTTATGATATTCAAATATCCCTTTAACATTGATGTTTTTAATGTGTTGTTTTTTTTTTATTATTATTTTACTGTGTAAAAAATTGATTGATTGATTGATTGATTGATTGATTGATTGATTTGACGATGACATAGCAATGCTTGAGCTCACAATACCGCCATCTCGCATTGTTAATTTATCTGGAAGCAAATCCCAGGCTCTCGTGTTTATAGAAGGTAACCTTCAAGAAACCCGGCTTCTAACATCACAACACACACACCTCCACCAAATGTCTAAAGCACGTTGCAGTCTTTGCTTCATCTGCACTGTCCTCACTGCTTTATCTGCCCTCTCTTGTTATTTCACCATCCTCTGCAAGTCTAATAAGCTCAGCATTTCTGAGTGCTTCTCTAAACAAATTAGACTTCCTCCTGGGATCAAACAGGAAGTGTAACTCTATCTGTGAAACAACTCAGCTGGACAGTAAGATATTCCCCTCTTGGTGGCCCGAGGAACCTCTCAGAGAGACTCTTGTTGCCTCTCTCTCAGTGATGCTGAGATTGGACTCCTTTATCATGCATGTTTCATCCACAAATAAAGTATTTTTTTCTGTCTACAGCATTCTGCATCAATCACACCTGCTCCTCTTTATATGAAGGACTGCGTGATTGAATCAAAAGCTGAAATCTTTATTTTCATTTCATCACAATGGCTCATCCTACATGGAACTACATGACACAATGAAAGCACAACTAAAGCAGACTTACAGAATTCAGTTTCACATAACAAAAGATAAAGACATAAATGACCACTGCATAGCACCAAATGTTTCTAATCCAAAATGAGGCACAAATCACACTTTGTCACCAGATATCAGCAGTATAGAACTGAAGGGAGTAGTAATAAAACATAAAAAGAATAACTGTCAAAAAAGGAAAAGCCTGTCTAGTGGAAATAAACTCTGGTTTCCAAATAAAACAACAAAATCCCACACCTGACAGGCTATGAAGGCCTTTACACTTAGACATTAGTAATCAGCTGGTAGCTAAGCAACGGATGAATGAGACTCTGATGGTGAAACATGAATGAAGCAGCTGATGCCAATCAGCTACTTCAGTGACTTTCAGTGTTCTGCCTGAACTACTGCTATGCTCCATGAAAGGATCCCACACACTGTCGGTTCAGACAGAAAAGATTTTTTTTTTTTTTTTTTTTTAAATCAAAATAGGATTGTTTTCAAGTCTACAAACAAGGTATGTGTGACATGTGTCAGCAGGTATAAGGTAATTTTGCTTCTACTGTATTTCAGAGACATGCTTCAGAAAAACTGCATTTGTGCACGTGCCGATGGTATTTGAACATGTGTCTTGAATAACTCGTGTGTACTTTGCAACCTATTTGGTAGGAAATAAATAATGGTTCAGAATCAGTATTAATATTAAAGGACATTGAAATACAGTTGCAAACAGCTGTAGCCTACTTACTTTTACATCTGATTTTTAATGAGCTACTGGTCTTCATGCAGAACGTCTGCTTAAACCATATGATACGCAGGAAAGTTAAACTGAGAGATTCCCCTGAAATTGTTGTGACATGATGAGCTAGATCATTTGTTTAGAGAAGAGTTGCCACTCTCTTAGTCTTGTGGAACCCAAACCTAATTTCTCATAGGACACTTCTACCTTGGCCAACTGCCACGAGTGCAGCATTCACATAAAGTGTCAACGCTGATTAAAACCTATTATCTCGAAGTACAGGCCATGTCTGACCAAAGAGAAGTCTAATTTTGTGTGTGAAACATAAGAGAGTTGGGTTGGTCGGGCTGCCTAAACAAAAAGACTGTGAAAGGGACAATTTACACATTTTCCTGATCATGGCTGAAACAATTCATTAGTGTCTCGCAGCGATCCTGGCAGGCAATCAGTCAAGCCTCATATCACACTTATTAAATCTTATTTGTGTGCACATTCATTAAGCATTTCACATTTGGAGCTAAATTAAAAAAAAGGAACCACATATGTATAACACCTGAAAATCTCATTTGCATGATTAAGAAAATCATGTTGTTTGTAAACAGCCTTCAATTAACTGTGTGAAGGTACACAGGCTGGAAAATGTGTTTCAGATGGAGAAAAGAAAAAAAGGCTGCCAAAACAAAACACCTGAGAAAGACAGAGGTATAATTGGTGCTTTGACAGCATTTGAAAAGCTGTAGCAATGTCAAAGCCAAGCAAGTGTATACTACGGTTGAAAGAAGAAACAAATGAATGTGTGTTTCCATCCACTACTGTTATGTGAATATTAGGAGTTGGTTCATGGAGATAAACAGCTGGTGGCGCAAGTGGTGACAAGCAAAATCTTGAGGCTTTCTGATGTCCAGTCATTTTTTGGGGGGGGGGTTCAGTGGGTCCAGTCTGCAGCCTGCAACCTTGAATACAAAGCTGACGGCAGAAAGCTGGTCTAACTGCATCAATACAAGCAGCAGCCCTTGTTTTATTGACTTTTATGCCAAGGATATATTTTTACTGCTATTATTACTGCTACCACTAGTACTTGGTGATGGTACTGCCACTAACACGCACATTAACTTACAATGTAATTAGAATTCATTCATGTGGAAGGCCCATTTTACTTATTTTCAACACTATCTCTGCTTATTTGTGATTCTATGTTAATCCTATACAGCATTACATAGTAATTGCTCTGTATTTTGTAGGAAAGCTCTCCTTCACCTGTGGCTGGTTGTACAAACACCTGCCTGAATGTTGTATTGAGTTAGGCCAGCCTTTTAGCCTATATCAAACTAGTCTAATGCGAATTTAAAAAGATCCACAATAATAAAGACTGACTAATTATGAGCAAAAGAAAGAATTACCACCTCTACCCATCTCAGAACTACAAGCTGTGTTTCCATGGCAACACTGGCACAACTGTTGACTGCTATCTCACCCACTATTTATCAACTCAAACAGAGGTGACTGCCCACCAAATACTATATTATCAGCACCATTGCTGATGGTGGCTTTTCCTGTGGTCTTTCTCCTGCTTAATTATTTTTTCTTTTCTTTTTGGGGAGTTACGTACTGTGACTACTTCTTGGCGAACAACAGCCAGGCACTGTGACTCTGTGCAGCTTCCAGGAGTTCTGCTGTCACAGAGAGGGGGCCAGGTTTGGTATTATTGTGCCTGTATGGACACCTATACTAAGACTTGTGCTCACTGACCGTATCTGACATCCAGCACTACAGTTCGTTATCTGTAAAGAAAGAGGACCAGCACACAACTCCTCCTAAAACCTACTGTCGGCTACTACCGGCTTTTATATTACTGATTTGGACAAAGCCAGGCTAACCATTTTCCCCTGCTTCCAGTCTTTGTGCTAAGCTAGGCTAACAACCTCCAAGTTCCAGCTCTGTGCATAACATGCAGACATGAGACAAACTTTTAATTTCACTCCCGAAAAATAAAGGAATAAGCATATTATTCAAAATACTGAACTATTCCTTCAAAGTCATCATCATTAGGCAACCTGACTGCCTGCCTGTACCACAAGCAAGACGTCATTAAAACCTTCATCTCTGCTTTAAGCCTCCACTGTCTGCATTTGGGTCCTCTTCCTGCTGCCACCGTGACACTCAGGTGAGGTACAGTATGTTTAATTCTTGTTACCTACTCAGTAATGCCTAGCACACAGCAATGTCTACAACAGTATCTAAAGTTTGCTAACACTGGCTAACATTAACCGCCATAAGCTACTGGTTATACCAGACCAAGTAAGGCTGTAGCAGCAACACCCCTTGGTTTTTGTAATTGAGCAAGGGTGCATTTTATTGCTTATGAAGTATTTGTAAAAGGAATGTCTTACAACATTTTACCCAGCTGATTTAAGTCTTCAGAAAATAGTTAAGGATTAGACAGCTTGTCTAACTGATGAACCTAGATGTCTATGTGGAATATGAGTATTAATGGATCTAAGCCACAATCAAAATTGTGCAGCCAGCTCCTGGTGATGCAAGCACAGGCCAATCAGAGGCATGAAAGACTCATTTTAGCTACAGGACATCTAATCATTCTCTTCATGATACTTTGTAACCAGGATATTTTCTTGCTACTATGACACATGACTTCATCATCAGGTGGTTTGGATGGTGATTGCCAAGTGTACAGTTATAAAAATGCAATGTGAGCCCCAAACATAAAGATAAGGATGAAGGATTTTAGGCATACTGATAAATTCTACAATAACTATGTAATCAATCAAAAAAATACACGTGCACACTGGGTCCTCCAGCGTGTGAAAGGTGTACTTACAGAACTAGGGCTGGAGTGCCGACGCAGTTTGGGCGACTCCTTGCTGGTGGACGAGCTCTTGGCATTGATGCAGGCATTGTTCTCAGAGTGGACCCTCTTCACCTGGCTGGCGGGCTTCTCGAAAGGGTCAAAGCCGCTCTGCGTCCGCTGCACTCTCACCTTCTTGTCCTCAGGGATGGTGTCCAGGGGCTTGATGACCGAGTCTGATCCCTGGCAGCTGCGTGTGGACATCTTTGTGACACATATCTGTCAAAAAGGAAGAGAAGATAAAAGTGAGCATTAAGGAAAAAAAATCCATCTGCGATTATCAATGTTCAGCCAAAAACTAACTGTGCCCCCCCCCGTCTTCCAGATCCTGCCAGTTTTTCATCTCCCTGTCAGCCTGGGTCTCTTCCCTCCCTGTAGAGCCTTGCTGCTACCTCTCTGCTAGGATGAGAGCCTTTTTATCTCCATCTCTCTTTTCTCTGATCAAAACTGCTCCAGCCTCTGTCGGCTCTGCTGCACACACACGCCGACTGCTGCTGCTGCTGCTGCTGTTCCCGTACTGCACGTTCACACACTTCCACCTTATCTCTGACACACATCTACACATCCATACAATTGTGCAGAAATGCTACAGATTGTCTCCTACAAGCCCATTGGGCACACACACAGCCCTCCACACTCCCCACATCCATTTTCGAACACAAAGCACATTACCAGCTGCTCCTCCACCATGGACTGTGTGTATTGGACACAAAAGACGCAGGCAGCATGACATGTTTTGCCACGGCTCCCTTCAGATTAAATATTTAGACCCGGGCTCCCCTGTAGGAAGAACTTCTAATTACTCTAATACACAAGGAGGAGTCATCTTGCAGCTCTTTGGCTTGTTCTTTAACATGGGCCAGGTTTGGACACACCACAACATTTCCCACTACACAGGCTCCCTTCTCTGTGACCCTAACTTATTTAAATAAAAATACTGATAGTGTGGTTGATTACAATTATAGTGACAATGATTATGTTTTTCTTATTGTGTCATTCATACAAATATGCCTATCCCGCATGGGCTGAAAAGACACCACAAATGACTACAAACCAGATCCAGAATGCAACATTGGGCTTAATGGTTTTAGGAAAATATTTAATTGTGACCTTCCTGACCAAAATCGCGATTTAAATTGCAATTATTTTCTATAAATTAAACTAGAGGCCTGTATTTGTGTTCTACATTTGTGTGCATTAAAAGTATGGTGCATGTTTTGTACAAAGCATAACCAAATAAATCTTGTTCATACATGAATATCAGATAAAATAATGCAGTTGCCACCCCAGTGTTATTTTTTTATTTTATCTTTATGTTGATATTGTTTGTTCAACAAGTCAGCCAGTTAGTTAGACTTTTGCCTAAATGTGGCTAGTTTTCTAAAGGAATACATTACCAATTTAGCTCACATTTATCAAAATGATTCAATAATGTTCAAATATAATCATAACATTCAAAAGTGGCATTACATTTATCAGTTAGTTAAAACAGCTGCATAGCCGCCTACCCTACCTATAGTAATCATGACACAGTTGATAGCTGTGCACTAGCTGCTTAAGCTAACGTTAATGTTAGCGTCACAGAATGACTGGACTAGCTACTTCATGGCCCCAAATTCTGGAAGTCTAGATTGAGAGCTTTGAAGGTTATTATCTTAAAATGATGATTAATGGGTTTAACTGGGAACTCCATCTTTGGTCAGAAGTAAATGGAGCAAGTTCATTTTTTTATTGTTTCGCCAACTTACAAATTTAACATTAATTAGCTACAGCTAAGTATTTCCGTCAGCTAAAGTTATAGCCCAAGCTTAAACTCTATGTGCTACAGCTCGTTAAGACACTGTTATTAAATTCCAGCTTTTGCGATTTGAAAATTGCACTTTTTTAGAAAAATGCAGAACTATACATTTTCAACTCCAATAATAAATAACAATGTACATAATTTAATAATCAGATTAACAGACTGTCATGTTTACAGAAAATTAATAAATGACTAATGATGCCTATATTGTAACCCACAATATAACCCAATGTAAAAACTAAATCAATAATCCATCTTGCCTTTTTTCCAAGCTTTTGAGACAAAGTTAGGAAGGCCTTAAAATTTAGCTATGTTCCATTCATCTGTACATCTGAGCACTTCAAGCAGTAAATAAAATGTAAGTATTCCAACAGAAGGAGTAACAGAAAAATATGTCTAAGCAATTGAGCATGTAAAATGGGCCCAGAAATACACAAGAGAAAGATGCAGGAGAAATAAAAAGAAATTAGGAGTTTGGTAATGAGTCCCATGCATATCAATTATATCCTCAGTGACAGGAGTTGTCATCTGTAACAGTACATAATCTAACAAAAACAAATACTGTCATTTAAGAGCTATCACACTGCAAGGCATCAATACTTGATGAGAGAGTCTGGGAAGAGTGTGTTCAACAAGGTTTATGTTCCAAGCACTCCACATCAGAGAATCATCAGAGGCAAAGGGACATGACAGAATGATAAAAAGGCCACCAAAGGTTTTCAAAACTAGGAATAGAGAGACTGGGAACAGAAGCTTTACTTCCTGTATGAAGAGTGAAGTTTCTGAAATACTGCATGGTGGTATTGATTTACTTACACCACTTTAAAAATTAACAAATGGCAATGTTGTACCCAATATATTTTGTTTCAAGCAACCACACAACAGCTGCAAATACTTCCAGTCACTGGTCGACATGATACATGGAATTAAATGTCATTTACTATAAATTAAGTAACATTTTGAGTTACTTTACTGCAGTATTTCCATTTTATTTTACTTTATTCTTCTACTCTACTACATTTCAGAAAGAAAGGCTGTTCTGTTTACTTCACTACATTTAATTGACAGCTACTAGTTACTTCATAGATTATATTTAACATTCAAACAGTATTATTATCTCATAAAATGTGATACTTCATTATAAATTAAACTGCCCATAAATAGATAATAAATAGATAAAAGTCGACCAGCTGCAACATTAAAATGCTGAATACATGTTAATGCATCAGTTATAAGGTTTCATAGAAAGTGAACAATTATATTTTATTGTCATGCTCATAAGTAAACTGCTATATTACCCCTCTACCTAACTAAGCCTGAAATACTCTTCCTACTGCTTCTGGCATGAATGACGATTTCTCAATGAGGTGCTTCTTTTGTGAATGACAGTAACAACTTGTTTTGGTCTTGTGCTGGGAGTTCCTTCCTCATTAACAGCCTCTGTGCTGAGTATTGTGTTTGGAATACGATACTCCCCGTTAGCTACATCGTTGCCCTTCCCTAGCATTATAAAATACAGGTGCGCTTGGTTACAGTTGCCGGTTTGCATGCTCAGGGAGGGCATCACCCCAACATATTCACTGCATTAATTAACTATTCTATTTACATAAATCAGGACTGATCTTAAATTACTGCATGTCTCAACATCTACTACATGGATTGACACAACATTTTGTACAGATATTCATGGTTCCCAGAGAATGAGTCTTAATGACACTGGTGATCCCTTGACTTTTCTTTTGTGGTTTTGAGTAAAATACCTAAAATGTGTCATTGGTATAACACCCAAATAATCCTATAATAATCCTACGTAGGACCAGCAACCAGCTCCTGGGCTCTGCAGACACAAACCAGCACGGAGAACATCACACTGCAGATATCAAGCATCAAGGTCAGGTATTTAGCAATTCAGATATGTCAAAAAATCCTGACTTATTTTATGCCACAGGTGGCCACCAAGTCCTTATCTCAGTTCAAATATCCACAAGAATAGATATTCCCAGAGCTAACTGGTGGGTGTGTGTGTGACCCAGGGGTGTACATGCTTAAAGACGGCGATCGCCGCAATACGCTATGTGTCTTTCTGTTGTGCGTTTTCCTGTCCGCCAAAGCGGAGGACAGCCACTGCCAACAATTTACCTGCATTTGGTGGGTGCTAATTTCAGTATCAGCCTGTTTTTGTATTTGCTGGGACAAAGCAATTTGAAAACGTAATGGAAAATATAAAAAAATAAATACTGTTGGTATTTTCCCAACTTCAGTTCACGTTATTGCCTAGAACTCACTACAACCCATGATTTACAAAACTATATGGACACCTGAACATGGGTGTAATGTCATTCCACACAAATCAACATTTCACTGCAGGTTGCTCCCCTATATGGTGCATAGGAGAGGAGAGGGCTCCGTCTGAAACTAACATTATATTATTTTGCGCTATGGAAGTTTCATATCCAGGTCAATTGACACACCTCTGAGTAAAGCATATAAACGAGAAACTTTGAGCATACTTGATAATGTCAGCACAACGATTATAGCAACAAGCACCGTGTAGATGTCAACAATGAAGCAAGCAATGCTGAGCAGGGATTCAAGATTATCATTCGTCGAATGGAAAACAGTTCTGCATCTCCACGTGAGTATTGCACAGTTACGTTACAGCAAACACAATCATTTGATAGGAATAGGAAAGGAAACATATCTGTGAAATAAACAACATGTGAAAGATCCACCTTGATACAAAGATAGTAGGTATTCCACATGCACCAATTGTTTTCGTCTTCCTGGAGGCGGGACTTACTATGCTCGAGGGCCACCGTGACGCACGAAAGCTGTCAATCTCAAAGACAACTGACTGAGGAAGAGAGGCCTTGCTTGGTCAGTCTCCAAGATAACGCTATCTTCTTCCTTCTGCTTACAAGTGGTGAATTTACAGCTCACAGCAACTTGGTCCCATATAGTCTCTGGCTTTTGTTTGATATCTAGTGTCGACAAAAAATGTTTTTGCACATTTCTGATCCATCGTTAGCGTAGTTAGCACGCATTAGCTTGGAGGGATAACTTGGCTTGTTTACTATATTACGTGAACTTCGCTGTCACCCTGAACATCCCGCCGAACCCCATTCAAAACTCTGGCAGTTCAATAAAGCGTGGCTTGATAGTTTATATGAAAAAAAAAAAAAAGGAACAAAAAGTCGAATATTCGTATTGAACAACTAGATCTGATTCGACAGACAAAATTCTCTGTCAGGTACATCCCTAATATACTGCTTAACTGTAAATGTATAAAAAAAAAAAATAAACAGATGGTACTGTCTTCAGAAATGAATTGATACGTGCATACGGTGTATAGGTATAAGACAACTCAAATATATTTATCTAGGGACAAAGTGAGTCTGTGAGTTTGAACCTACAATGAAAAGGCAGTGTAGTAAAGTGTAGCTAGGTTTATATGAATGAACAAAATAATGTTTAGAAAGTATAAAGACAGAACCTTTAAATGATAATACATGCCTTCCTTATCCAGCATAAATGCTTCCTAGAAGTAGAGGAGAATGACAAGTTAGCATTGGTGTAGACTCGCTTTGTTGGAGGGTTTTATTGTCCACTTAATATGGCCCTTATTATGATGCTTGTAAACTTGTAGGGTCCAGATTGGGATTGAGCCAAAATCCCACTCTGTCTCTGTGTGTTTTTGTTGCATTTCCTCAGTGGTGGACCCTAATAATCCACTTTGACTCTTACAGTAAACTATAGATCCCACTGTGCCACCCACCTTACTTTTGTTATTTGTCTTTATTTAATTTTTCAACAGGTCATGTGAAGAAGTATGGTGCATAGATATACTACACATAAATCTCAATGTCATGTTGCACTTGTGGTACACATGTTTTTAAAGCTGTGCTAACCAACATTTTATATAAACACTGGATAAAATAACAACTTGTATGTGAAAGTGGTCACCTGTAGTGACAAACACACAGCAAAATGTTCCCCTCAGCTCAATGTTTTGGTTTTACATCCTGCAACTTTTCTGTTTTGGATCACTCTCACTGCTCTCATCAGTTGTTTCCAATATAACAAACTGCAGCTTTAAGTGAACAAGATTATGTCAATATAAATAAAACAAATAAGAGAGTAAGCACTCAAAGTGAAGTTCAATCCTGTGCACAGATGACGGAAAGGCTGAAATTGCTCATTGGTTTGTGGCAGCATGTGGATTCCCTGCTACATCTGGCTTGCCTCTGTTGCCAGGATTGGAACGCCTGCCGAGACAGGAAAACCCCGCCACGGATGCAATTACACCATATCGATTCTGGTTGAAGGACATCCTCTTTAATCACCACTACGCCCCTCCACTAGCAGTGCCACTCTGATTTACCAACACACATGCACACACATAAACAAACTGTGATAAACTGCATTGTTTATCTATAATTTATTCTGTACTGCTGCAGTGACCCCATTGCCCCGCAGGGATCATTTAAGATTAATCTTATCTGACAGTTGTCATACAGTAATGGAAAATGTAGGCAGTAACACAGTGGGCAGGCACAGGCTAATGCAACTATCTCCAGAGGGGTAGTTACTGATGACATTAGCTTGAAGGATTACAAGAAACAGAGGCCATAGAAGACCAATCAGCCATAAAGTGTACTTATGTGCCCTGCTAACTCACGGTTATCAGCCATGTTAACTTGGCCAAATTCAGGGCTTACCCACTGTGTGAACGCATTTCCATTTCATTGAGACAAAGCAGGGCTATCAGCTTGCCTGGGCTCATCATTCTGGGCTCCAGACGATAGTGAGACGATACACCAGAGGAGAGACTGGAAAAAAGTACCTCATCCTCCTCCCATCCACACTGTCTGGAGTGCACAAGCCTTTGTTTCAGTGTTCTTGAATGGCAGATAGAGCTGTGTATGTGTGCGCGCTAAATATAGTTGGTGCCTCCTCAAACACAGCAGCTTTTAGTGTGGTGCCTTGGTCACTGCCTGCTGACCGAGATTTGAACTACAGATGGGTGACTGGAAAGGAATGATGGACTGATACAATCATGACTCTGAGGATTGAGGGGTAAACTGACATGTCAGTGTGGATATATTATCGTAAGAGTCATATCTGACCCATCTCTGACTTCTGGCAGTCTGACAGACACAGGCAGCCACTAACTCCATTTCACAGCCTGGGTAAGGTTTGTTAAGTAGTACTAATACATTTCTTTATAGCACTAATACATTTCTTTATAGCGGAAAAGGCTGCCTAATACCTCATACAGTTGATGTGGCGCATTTATTGGCAAACAGTTGCCAATAGTTAGCTAGCACTAGTCCTAGCTCAGCCCTCGTGTTGCACATCGTAGTGGTCCCTCGATCCTGAAGGAGCAAGCCTGCTTCAAAATAAATTCTTGTTGGATCATTGATCAGCATCTGAAACCCACTCCTCTCACACTTTTCCTCGTTAAACTGTCAGGTGTGCACAGGTAGAAAATAAGGCAGGAACTTCTCTCTCAAGCTCTCTTTCAGTCTTCACACACCTGCTCTCATCACTTTTCATGTGTAACCATTAATGTCTACGAGGGAAGACTGTCTGAATGTCTGCTCTGTTATGCAGCAATTAATGGGAAGTATGGCGGAGGAGGCTGGTAGAGGTACCGCTGCTCTGAGCAAATCTCGGATAAAACCAGAGATATACTGTACACGTCTGTTGATGGTACAATCATTGTGGAAGACAAACTTTTAAACTTCCTTGCCATCAAAATGAAAACTTTGAGCCAGGACGACATTGTTTTACTGGCTGTGAACCACTTAGGATCTGAGTGGATTGAGAACTCCAAGAAAGTTCTTTTCAAACTCTACCCAAGCTCCTCTCAACGCTTTACTGCACATAAAGCTTTGTGTCTCATTACCTAGACAAACTACCATGAAGCAGGCTATGTTTGTGCAGTCAGATATCTGCGAGGATCTCCGTACGGTAACAACAGATATGAACTAACGCTTGTGCATGATTGAGCAACCTGGTCTAAGAGGGGGTGCGTCCGGGATTCCCCAAATCAGCGAGGAGGCCTTGGTGAACCAGGGTGCGGAGAGTGCACCACAGGCCCTCAAAGCTTCTGTCCTGGATACCAGTGCAGCAGAGGAAGTCTCGAAAGCAGTAAGGAATTGCGACGCGGCAGGTGCAATACCACTGTCACCTGCATGGAGCCATGAAGTAAAGGAGGGCCGCAGACTGAAACATGTCACTGGAAATGCTATGCAGTACCTGAATCTTCCCCAAGAGAAGAAGACAAGCGGCATTGTTGGAACCACACTGCAGATGGAATGGGGGAAAAATACAGGTTGTAAAAACTAAGCTGGTAAGTCTCTTTGCCAAATAATTCTCACCTGACTTGGAGTCGGACACACTGGCTATTTACCTGAAAAAAAAACTCCACCACGATGTAAGTTGTCAAAAGATAGAATGTGCACAAAGTCAGTTTAGTTCTTTCAAAATAACCGCCAAATGCAATGAGGTGGGAGAAATGTATGACCCACAGCTAATCCAGGGCTAAAGCAGGACCATTGGATGCAAACACACTTACTGCCACAAGCGATGTGCGTCTACCCGAGGCTGGGGAATCTACTGCAATGTAGACATGATCATAATCGATGACTATCAGAGTTGTGCCATGTAACTCGTGTGGCTTGCCCCTTGGACAGAGCGCTGGGGACAAAGCGCAAAGCATCGTCATTGACACGCTCTTGGAGAATGCTGATATTCTGTGTATACAAGAGACATGGTTAGCTAAACAAGACCTATATATATATATATATATATATATATAAACTTTATTCTGTTAATAATGATTTCCTTGGAACACAGGAGTCCACAACGGATCTAAGCACGGGAATAGTGCATAATCTTGTATGGTCTGGCCACAACAGATCACATACCTGTCTCTATGAAATTAAATGTTGAGAGTCTAACTGAGTTGACCAGTCATGATAACCGTGAACAAAGTGGGAAATTAGATTGGTCAAGGCTTACAGAAGATGACCTCTGGCATTACATTTCACTGACAGATAAGAGCCTAAACAATATTGACATACCACTTGATGCTATTATGTGTGGCAATATTAATATTAATATTATTAGTAAGAATCAACACCACAATAATGAGCTGTGTATAATGTATGATAAAATCATGAACTGCCTAAATGATAGGAGTAAAATCTTAATAATCTCAGGCCAGAATGGAATGAATGTGTCTGAACTCCATTTTGAGGCAAAAGAAGCTTTTAACAACTGGGTTTTATCAGGAAAAGCTAGGCACGGCCCAGAGTGTGTACACAAGAAACGCACAAATGCCAGATTTAAATATGCTGTATGCTATATTAAAAGAAATGAGCAGGCCATGAGGGCAAACTCAATGACCAAAAAGCTTCAGATGAATAATGTCACTGAATTTTGGAAAGAAGTTAAGGTTATCAATAACAGTAAGATGCCCTTGCCATCTACTATTGATGGGGTGACTGGTTCTAATAATATTGCTGAACTATGGAGAAAACATTACAGGGACATTTTTAACTGTATTAAGAGTGATGAATTTAATGTTGGTAACGTATCCAATAATGATGGTGTGGTTATTAGACCTGATGAAGTGGGCTATGCCACTGAGAAACTGGCAATGAACAAGACAAGTGGTCTTGATCAAATAACAGCAGAACATCTTAAATATGCTAGTCATAGGACCTCAGTCTTACTTGCTATGTGTTTTTCTGGACTTTTAATGCATGGAATACTACCTGACTCAATTTTGTCTGTTTTATTAGTGCCAGATGTCAAAGACAAAACTGGTCAAATGTCCAGCATAGATAATTACAGACCAATTGCACTGGCTAGCATACTTTCCAAAGTATTAGAAAGAATTCTCATCGATAGGCTTCAAGAATACATAATAAGCACTGATAATTGATTTGATTTTAAGAATAAACACATCACATATTTGTGTATTTACGCACTTAAGGGAGTTGTTAGTAAATATAGAAGACATAATACTGCAATATTTATGGGCTTTCTTGATGCGTCCAAAGCGTTTGATCGAATTTATCATGGTAAATTGTTAAACTACAAGAGCAAGGTATCCCCTCATATTTGACAAGGATCTTGCATTTTTGGTATTCACTTCAAACCATGCAAGCCAGATGGGGTAAGAGTATATCTGCACCCTTTCCAGTGACAAATGGAATTCGACAAGGTGGAATACTGTTACCTGTTCTTTTTAACATCTATATGGATGATCTTTCTAAAAAGTTAAATGATTGTAAGACTGGCTGTAGAGTGGGGAATAATATTATTAACCATCTGATGTATGCTGATGACTTGGTTGTCCTGTCTCCCTATAGTGCTGGCTTACAGCAACTGTTTAGAATCTGCTCAAACTATGGTGTTCAGTACGACATCAAATTTAACTCTAAAAAGAGTGTCATCATGATTGTTAAAACCAAGGAAGATCAGAAGCTAAATTTTCCTTCATTCTATATGGCAGATCAAGCACTAAATGTGGTGAATAAAGTTCGATATTTGGGTCATATCATCAGGGATGACCTATGTGATGATGACGATGTGCAGCGCCAGTGTTGCAAACCGTATGCACAAGCAAATATGCTGGCACGCAAATTTCATATGTGCACAGATGATGTAAAAATAGCTCTTTTTAAAGCCTACTGTACCCCACTGTATACAGCCCACCTGTGGTGCAGCTATAGTAAAGCAAAGATGAACAAGCTTCAGGTGGCTTTTAATGATGCATTTCGAATTCTGCTTGGGCTCCCAAGATGGAGGAGTGCAAGTCATATGCTTGTCACAAGTAATGTTCCAGCCTTTTATGTATACATTTATGTGTCGGTTAATTTATTCGAGAAATGTATCATAGTTGCTTTAATTAATGTTACACAAATTGACAAGATATTCCTCCTGTTTCTGGAAACAGTGGAACAAATGTCTTTATGTGTTTTAATCATTGTGGATGTGTGATCTTATATATATTGTGGTATTGGTTGTCCTTGTATTTACCTGTATGTTTTCTCATATGGACCTATGTGTCTGAAAATAAAGTTAAAGTAAGTAAGTAAGTATGCGGCCATTTGAACGATAATGGCAGGCTTTTTACCCCACCTTCGGTCATTGGCCATTCACACATTTGCCTTTAGACATGGTTGGGCAACACTTCGCATGCACTCGTTCCCATACCCCTTTGGGGTTAGGGATACCACTAACCATAACTGATTGTGATGAGAAATTTTATCTCCACACAGATACGCATGAATATGATTTATTAATCTAAGAGTTTTAATGTCTTTTAGTAGTTATTTTGTGATGAAATATTGTAATTTCCTTTTTGGCACAGACCTAGTTTTCCATATCTTTGAGTTCTGTTGGCCTCCTGTCAAAGCCAATGTGACTTCTCACTGCAAGTCACTCATGAAGTGCACCAGCAAAATAAAATATGTAAATGCATTTTTGTTACTTTGCTGCTGTGGCTTTTTATCATTTTGAACACCAGCCTTGAGATATTGTGGATGAGAGTTTTAATTAAAATGTGTGGTGGAATAAAATATCCAACAGCCAACTGATGCCCCAGATAGTGGCACTTCATTACAGCATCGAGTACCTACATCGCCACTGCAGAGAACGGACCACATCCCTGAAATGATAGCTCTATATGATATTTTCAACTCAACATCATTGAAATATGCATGATATTGTGCATATTGACCAGCTTTGATAGGGTTCAATCCCCAGAAATCTAACAGTGGCAAGAAAGCAACTCTCAAGAATGAACTACATACCACAGAGTGGGTACTTGTGAATCCTTGAAATGGAGACAGCATATTGTTTTACTCTATTAATGAAGCATGTTGCATCATTAATTTGTTGTAGAGACTGGCACAGTTGATGTTAACAGGACAGACTATAGAAAAACAACAAACCTTGGACTGTCAGTGACTATAGCCAGAATATCAAGGAGCAACATCTCCAGTGGACTGTGATAGGCTGTAACACCTATAAATCAAGAAAACACAGCTCACATAGTCCTGTTTAAGCCTTAATATCTGCTTTATAGAACAATATTTTCTAAAATTGCCAGTAGGCACACTCATCGGGGGAGGTGAATTTAGCTATTTAGATCCTATTTTCTAAAGAAAATAAGATATTGACTTTGTATTTCCCAACAAGTTGGAGACATTTTTTATTGACTCAATACAATCAAAGTTTTCTTTGAGCCAGCATTCAGTGGTGATTAGAGGAACTGCAGCTCAAGGCACTTTTCCATTAACTTCAGCATTCAGCCATAGTGGTTGCTGCTTGGTTAGAACATGTTAGTAAAGAACACTATAATCAGTAGGGACGAAAGAAGACTGGAGTGATGTCTTCCTCACTATTTTGGTTACTGTAATTTAATTTTTGCTATATATTGACATGCACGCAATCCCAATCCAATGTTTTTCTGCCTTCATTATGTTTGGGATATAAGCAAACTTCGAATATGGTATATTTCTATACTAGGTTTTCTAAACAAAAAAGTATAACATGTAACCATTCTCCTTACAATTTAATCAACAAACATCAGGTATTTACTTTATCATGTCATTAGTTGTACAGATGCCCAATAATCATTTGAGTTGCTGAAGGTTTAGTTTAAGATTGCTTCCCTGCCTTGCTCAGAGAGAGCTCTGTGGTCTAAGTTATATGAGATACCTGGTAGGACCTTATAGAAAAATATATTTTAAGAATGTTTCAGGCCTGTAGTTAATGGCGGTTGGCAGTGGAAATAATATCACAATAATCCCAAAACATATTTGCGCTCACCACACCGCTATGCTGGGTGTGGCGATCCTGATGCGGGTGTGATATGAATATTCCGCCAACTCTTCCTGTTATAAATAGACTCTGGCTAGGACTGACAGACACTATAATACTATTATATATACACTAGATACAGTATATGCTGATTTTATATGAGAACATTTTCCTTAACTCATTGAATGTATTTTGCTATATGATAAATGAAACTAAGATAAAGTTGAATGAAATTATGAAAAATACATACAATACTGGTGACTGATGGAAATAGTATATGTCAGTGGAGGAATATCTTAAAATGTCATAGTGATGTTAGAAATAACATGCTACATTTTTTTAACTGGTTGATCGTGTTTCCCACCTGCACACTGCTTACATTTTTCATGAAGCCCTAATTAATTTGCAATTCAGTTTCTTGACAGAGAAATATAATGGGCATAATCAATAACCCTGTTTTTTAAGCTGATGAGTGTTTCCCCTCAGATTGCTGTCCAGAAGGTGCAGGCAAATCTGATTTGTTTGTCTGGAGGCTGGTGGATCTCAGTGGTCAACTGAAATTTTACAGATTTCAAATTAAGTTAACTGTTAAAGTGTGACATACTGCACTATTGTAAAACTACAGGCAGTTGTTTTGCTTTGTGATGATCGCAAACTGGACCATGACCCAGCACGTTTTATTCACCATTTTTACTTATTTGTCAGTCTACGTAATTCTTTACAAATTCTTTACAAATTGTTTCAATGTGTATCTGCCTCTCTAACTCCAAAGAAACTTCTCAGTGACCAGTGTCACCCAGCCAGCCTCTTCTCCAAGAGGGAAGGAGGTTTCTGAGGTCCAGCAGACTTCTTGGAGGAGGAAATGTTCTGGCCAGTTAGTGACTCAGCCAGGCCTTCTACCTCCTGATTAGTACAGCCGGACATTGCCTTTGATTGGGATTCTGGAGAATAGAAAGTGCCGACATATAAATTACTAAATTGGCTGGCTTCCCAGCAGTTATGGCTTCAGGAGAGTGCACAGTCACTCAGGAGAATGGCTGTGACGTGGCCAGCTCCTTACCTCAGCCTCCAACCCACCAAATTCTCTCCTTACCAGCCCTGGCAGCATCTACCCTTGCTCAACTTCAAAAACGCTGTCATATAAGGTTGTGAAATCTGAGCCAGGAGTGCAGCATTATAATGAAAATACTTCACTAAACAGAGTAACTTTTCACTTTGTTACAATGCAAAAGTGCTGGTGGCAATTTTCTCATTCTGTCTCACTTATGCCTGATTTGATGTTGTCTTTCTTTTAAAGTTGGAATTTAAAACATCTCTACTGGTAGGACACAATGTACAATGTTAAGCATGTACAATGTTTACCATGTTTGCCGTCATAGTTTAGGGTATTAGCATGTCAACATTAGCACTTAATAGTGCAGTAATTGGTTATAAACCAAAGTATTGAACATACTTAAGTTTTGACCAAGGAAATGTCAGGGGATCGCCTAAGTTGTTACAATTGATCCTGAGGGGAGCATGAATGACTGTACTAGATTTCATGCCAATCCATCCAGTGGGTCGTTTGTATTTCCAAAAAAATAAATACATAAAAATAAATGTCAACTTCATGATGGTGCTAAATCAACATCATCACCAAAGTCATTAAGATACCTCTTCTCAGAACCACAAATGTTTGTACATATTTCATGGCAATCCATCAAAGTTATTGAGATATTTTAGTCTGGACCAAAGTGGTGGACCGACAACAATGCCATCCATAGAGCCATGGCTAAAAATGAAAACATATTTTGACGACCATTAGGATGTAGTGCTTATGGTGAAAAAGTATCTGTGTCGTGTCTCATGTTGAGATTTTTCATCAGTGTCCACATGAAATCAGCATAACAATATGGCATTAACTGGATGTGAACTTCAGGTCTAATTGGGAATTCACTGCTGACTTATTAGCACTATTTAATTTAATCAGCATTAAGTGCCACTTAAGCAAACACCTGCATTTTGTAGGCACCTGATATTAATCCATACACCGTTGACTCCATCTCTGGTGAAATGCATCTGAATAAAAGCATTATGTCTGCTGTCAGAGACCCTTATCTACATAAGGGTCTTACACTGGAGTGGTGCTCTCTGGTTTGACCTCTCCTTCCAGGAGCCAGCACAGCCATCTATGGATTTGATGCTCAAGTATTCCAGTTGGTAGGAACTTCTACACGAGACAAGCAAAACATGCCTTGGAGAGTACACTACATTGAGGACAAGATAAAAACAAAGAGGTGGTATGAATACAGATAGGAAGATAGCCTTTCCGTTCTATTCTATATCTAACTTTTTCCTGCTTGTATACAGCCTCACAAAGACACCATACATCCCAGACTAGTATAATAAATGTCCGTTGCATGCCCTAATATTGTTACTAGTGGCACACAGTGCTGCTTACTCTGTGAATAAAACTTTACACACGTTGTAGCAACCACGGGGTTTGTGTTTGACCAATGAGTAATGTTCAGTACTGCAAAGTCCACTCAACAGTTCCCAGAATATCAGAAAGTACAACTTCTATGACACTAGAAACTATTGCAGAGCTTATAAATTTAGTCCCTGGTTCTTCCAATCTAAACGCAGGTAAAGGTCCTGAGTTCCTGAAATGGTTCCTGGGACCCTGAAAAAGTTCCTGCAATGCAAGCTGGCTCACCGTCACTGGTTAAAATAAAGACAAGGCTTGATCCTTTTCAAAACTCCTCCTGAACTGCGTGAACCACTATTAAAACTAGGTGTTTTAGATATGAAATGAAACATGATTCTTCAGCTGAATGACCCTTTTTTTGCCATAGATATATTGAGAACGTGTTCTTGTGAATACCTTACAAGAAATTTTAAAAGATTTCCAGAAAACCACACTGCTTTCCTGGTTGATGATGGAGTACTGTGTTCAGCAAGCCAGGAGTATGTAGAGTTCACGTTGCGTGAACTCTATTTACACCTGAGTGAAGGCCTTTGTATGCTTCAAAGATCAGACTGTCAAACAGCATTTCAAACCCCCTTTCCAATGGCGGAATGTATCTTTCCAGACAATCCAACAATCACAGCAACTACCCTTTCAACACCGCAACACCGTAAACGCTTTCCAGGACAGACTGTCCGAAAGTATCCACCCTTATCACCACGGGTGTGATTCATCGCGTCAAGCCTACAAAAATACACAGTTCCTGGAGAGAGATCAGGGAGACAGTGAGCCAGCCAGGCTATGATGGCAGGGATTTTAGGCCCACCTTCCAGTGTTGCCATTCAGAGAAGGTATAAAAGCTTTTTTCTTTAGAAGTGGTCGGATGACACTTTGTACAACCTAGTTCATTCAAAGCATACTGAACCCTTGATGCTAAGAACTGTCACTTATCTATTGTAAAACCTATTTGAAATGTCCCACACAAATGCTTACTGAGACCTGCCAAGCCACAGCGAAAGAAGTAAAAATTTTGGGCAGGCGTTGCAAAGCTACGGATTTGATAGCAACCTCAAGACAAGGTAATATACCTGTAAGACCAAATTAAAGAAAAGAAAAGAAGTGCTCTAAACACAGAGATAGATAAGCTTTGCTTACACCTATTTCTTACATATACTGGAGCAAGCTTTGGATTTAAAGCTCTGCCAAAAAGAGCCTTTGTTGCTTCTCAGTTAAGAGGACACTACTCTAGAGCCTGTATCCTGACACTTATCCTCTCTGAAAACACATGACACCGTTACTCCACTCCTGTTTCAGCACTCCTTCTTCATTCTCTCACTCTGTCTTTTTTTCTAGCAGCCTAGCCTGCTGTCTTCCAAGGAGCTGCATACGGCCCCGCAGAAAGCCTCATTACGCGTCCACGAGATGCTGTCACAGATGGTAAATGGCCTGTCCCTGTCTCTCTTCCTCGTCCTCCCCACAGTGCCCACATTCCATCCCTCTGGGCTCAGAAAAGACGAGCATGTTGCAAAATTGCCTGAAGTGGGACGACATATTGTAGTGTGAGCAGAAAAATGCTGCAGCAGAGCATCCCGTCCATTACACCAGTAAACATCAGCACCCATTTCACCACCACAACGGAAATGGTGGTAGTGGCGGTCGTGGTGGTCGTGGTGGCGGTGGGGGGCAACATTGAGACTTTGTTGCAAAAACTGCAGATAAAGCTAAACACACACACACTGCCGTCTCCCTTTTCCCACTACACTTCCTTCCTATCCCCAGAATCTCTCGTCATCCTTACCATTGAGACGCACATAGACTCAGGTGGGCCATCCACTTTCAATCTGTCATGCTAGCAGAAGAGCTCATCATCACCCTCCAAACCCCTCCCCAAACAAAAACTACAATGCCAATATGCCAACATGCCTGCACATTGCCTCGTACAGTATTACGTGTGTGTGGTACGTCTGGGGAATACTATTCACACTCAACCACACACGCTAACATAAGCGATGTATCCAAATCAAAGAAAGAAGGGGGTGGGGGGGTAATGACAAGAGATGCAGGACAAAAAAAGCACCAATCTCAGTCTTCCTCTTACCTTACAGGAGTAAACAGCTCACCTGGATGCCTCTGAAGAGCAGACAGAACGCATTCAGGCCAACCTCTCTCCCTGCAAACCAGCTCAAAACATCTCCCTCCCTCCCGCCCTCTCTCTCTCTCTCGCTCTCTCTTTCTCTCTTCTGCTCCCTTCACAAGCTGGAAATGATGAGATTGTACTATAAGCAGAGGGGGGAGTGAAATCTGAGCTGGCAGAGGGTATTAGGAGGCTGCATTGTTTCTGGCCGACAGCCCTGAGAAACTGAGTTTGTGGCTCATTATGGACAAGGGGGCGCACGATGCAGCCGATGAGAGAAAAAAAGTCTGCGAGGACATCCTGAAACCCTAGAAAACCCCTGCTAAGCTGAGATGGTACAGCCCAGAGGAGTTTAAGGAAGCAAACAGTGTCTGCAGCAGCAGCTAGCAGCTGAGGCTACAGTGATGCAGCCACGGCATGTATGTGTGTGAGATGAGCTGCATTGGACTGTTCTTGTTTTTTGTCTGCCTCACTGGGCTGCAGCACCTCAGGTGAAACCTGGGTGTCTGGCCAGCTGAAAGCATTGAGTATTGTTATAACATGCTAAAATGTGACGGCATCAACAAAAGTACAGCCAGATATCTTCATTGAACCCTCATCATCCATAAGCTGACATTGGAATAATGGCTTGTTCTTTATCAGTAAAAATGTGTTTTTCTCAAATATGGCAGGAGGGAGGAGTAACTACCTTGCATCACCTCTTTAGCAACTTGCTCATGACCTTTGAGTAACTCCCAGATAAATTCATTATACCTGCACACTCTGATTCAACACTGCACGGCTAAAAAAGATAAAACCACATACCACTACTGTATGTACTTAAACTTTACAATAACAATGTATTAGCTTAGTCAATGGTATAAAGTACTTTACACAGCACACAACCACTAATAAACTCCACCACAAGTTCTACTGAAATGCATGATTGTAAATAATTAGTGAGGGAAAACTCACTAATTGCTGCTTTGAATGTCTGTTCAAAGGAGAAATTCAGAGCAGCAGAGTGGTGAGGATGGCACGACTCAGTTGTTGTACTGATGGAATTAGTGCTGTGAAAATGTATATTAGGCTGAATTGACCAGGTGAACCGGAGCAGTGGTTCCAAACCTTTTTTGGAAGATGTACCCCCATAGCCTTTACCGATGCACTCAAATACCCCTTCATCAACACCTTCTGTCATGTTTCAAATGTTCCAAACCTAAGAGTGCCTCAGTATCAAACTGAAGAATTGTTTCTTTGTGTCTTTTTATATTTTGGTACCACTAAGCCTCGCGGTTTTATAGTATTTTCTTTTTGAAGTTTGTCATCCGGCCAACGGAGTTGCCCGAGCCTAGCTAAAGAAGTTAGTGTAGCCAGAATAATTTTATTCGACATTCAGCCACAAAATCACATGGAATCAACATAAGCCGTATCACCGGCCCACGTCTGACTGGCCTGGAGAACTGCACCAGCGACGCCTCGACCAGGACCTCTGCCCGTCGGCCCTGAAGTGAAGCCGCTGGACCTGGCCCTGCTGTCTGACCCTCATCTGCTCGGCTAACCATAGCCTCTGGAGTCGCCAAGGAGCGTAGCCGGCAGCTGGGCTCCTTCACAGCGTAGCGCTACAGGCAGACTGGCCTGCACCTCCCAGTAGACTGCGCCAGCGGACTCAACACAGCACAACAACTTTGGGAAGGAAGCTGAAATGCTCTCAGCCCTGCAATGACACTTCAATAAGTAGGCCAAAATCCACATCTTTCATGTGATAAGAGTTGATGTCAAATTAAAAAATAACTAGACTGCCCCTAGCGTCTCACCAGTCTTTGATAACTAAATCACCTGCTTCACATCACTACTGCCCACTGAGTTAAGGTTTATCTCACCATTTAAGATCTTTTATTTATTTGTTTATTTTCTTCATCATGTACTCATCATGTATTATTGCTTCATTTATTCACTTATTAGTATGCATGTGGCTATAAATAAATGCCCTCTTTTATCAGCAAGAAGTTGTCTGTGTGTGAGCAGAAGTCAGAAGTCCCTATATCAAAAATAATTCCTATTTCTGGCATGAGACTGATTAACATGATTTACTTATTTTCCTTCAAATGAAGGTGGTTCCCCAAACGAGGGCAAAGATTTATTTTTAAAGTAACATTAGTCATACTGCAATATAGGTAAAAATGATTATCACTGACATTTAAATCAGATATCTGTTGTGCTCTTCTCAATCTGGCTGCTATAAAATGATCCCACTTATGGCCAGTTCATTGCCTCTCCTTCCTCACTACCACTTATCTACTGTGAGAAAGTAAGTTGGAGAAAGTCGACACATGAAGGGAAGAAAGTGGGACGGGACCGGAAAGGAGAGGAAAAACTCAGAGCTAAACAAAACTAGGATAACTGAAATATCTGGGAGGTTTGCCACCACCACAGCACTGTATGTTTAACAGGGACCTTTACAGTCCAGCAGCACTGCAGAGAGAAGACAAGTGGTTATCTTGCGCCAGGTTTTTTTCTGACAATGTCATTTCTACTAACAACCACTAGGTGAAGATAGATGAATGTATAAATAAAGATGTGAAAATAATAGTTCAGAAGCCCCACAGCAACGAGTGCTTAACACCAACAATAGAGAGAGAAAAAAAGAGGAATCTAATGATAATTTCAAATATAACTGGTTATAAGAGTAGTGTGGGAGCAGTGTGTGTGTCACAATGTGAATTTTGAGTACCCCTCCATAACCTGTTTCCTCAATTCATCAGTAATGTCAGTCCACACAGAGGAGAAGCTGCCTCCCAAATCATGTCACGCTCTGCCACGCTACAAAATACAAATCATCAGATAGAGGACACTTTTCCTTTGTTCACATTCTCACTCTGTCTCACTCTCCCCCTGCTTTTCCTTGCTCCCTCTTTCTCTCTGTCATGGATGACCTTGACTGATAGGCTTGTTGCTACAGGAACCACACCATGTCTATTGTGTTGTAGTGAGGCAGGAAGGTGTGAAATTCACAATAAGATGGCTCGGAATGGATCTAAACCGGAGTCTATTTCCAAGCCACAGCAGACACAGGGTTTAAATGTGTGCAAGCGAGTTGCCAAATAGTGTGTGTGTGTGTGTGTGTGTGTGTGTGTGTGTTGAGGGGGGGATGCGCTCTAGGTCATCCATTATTTAGTGTTGCACACAAAATGCCCTCCCAACTCTGGTCCGGAAGCAGATAAAACACACAGACATGCATGCTGTATACGTGCCACTGGGGTGACTGGGGCGTCCATCAGTAGGTAAGAGGTGAGACGATTAACAGCCAGTGAGCAGAGAATGAGAATGGGAGCCAGAAAACTTACAGTACATACTGTACGGGGACAAACCACGGTCTAAATTATACATTTAGCTCACTAAAAAAAGGAATAAAACTGAACTAAAAATCTGTACCTGTCAAGAACATTTGTTTCACATCGTATATACAGTATACTGCCCACTGTATTTTAGTATATGTAAGGAGGGCTACCAGCTCCAAATGTGAAACACATTATATGGCAACAGTGTACCTACAGCTTTACGGAAACAGTAAATGTACAATACCAAAAGAGTGGAGGCTGTTATAGCAGCCTCCGGTTTTGGAATGACAGACATGTTCATTGTAATGTTCTGGTGTCTGCATACTCTTGGCCAAGAAGTGCATGATATCAATTACAAATAGAAAATATAATAATATATAATACAAATATTAAAGAATATGCAAATAAAAGTATTTCTTCTTTGCTTAAAGGAATAGTTTGACATTTTCTGAAATACGTTCATTCGCTTTCTTGCTGCGAGTTTTATGAAAAGATTAATACCACCCTCATGTCTGTACAGGACACATAGTTAGCTTTGCTTAGCATTAAGACTGGAGCCAGGGGGAAACAGCTAGCCTGGTACAGTCAAGATATAGTCAAGCAAATACCCCTATACTGTAAAACAGTAAATTTACATTTTTACTCCTTAAACAAGATATAACATGTTATTTAGCGAGCTTTAAAGGTTCTGGTAGGTGGATTTTGTTACCTTTGGTCAGAGCCAGGCCAGCCGTTTCCCCTCCGTTTCCAGTCTTTATTCTAAGCTTTTAGTTCATTTTAAAAATCAACTTGCAGAGACTTGAAACTTGCTTGAGCCATGTCATCTTTTCCCACTATGTATACTGTATATTGTTAAAACTCGTACCATTGTTTGGTAATGCAAATTGAATTACAGGATCATTTGAGGTCTACTGTTGATGTATGGTGGTTTAAAGTGCTTTGGAAAAGCTGTCAAATCTGAGATACCAGAGTTGGTCCCTGAATTGCATTACAATGACAAGCTACTGTATATTGTGAGATAACCCAAAAAGCAAACATGGTGATGAAACGTGATGAAAAGCAGAGACTGAATTTGACAGCTGCCTTCATAAAAAAGGTTCAGCAGCCAGCGGGTGTTATTCATCATCATTATTATTATTATTATTATTATTATTATTATTATTATTATTATAGGTGGTTTTCTTGACTTTCTAACTGCAAATACCAAAAGTGACATCTCAAAGTCAGAGAGATTTGGCTATTGAAGAGAAAGTGTGCAAACAGGCCACAGACACGTACACAATCCAACCATTGAGATGTTGTCTCATTAAACAGTAGCCAGCATGGTAGCAGACTGATTTATACATCAAAATGCTCTAGGGAAGAGAGGGAAATGTAGACAGACAATTTTGCAAAGTGAGTTTGAGGTAAATTCATTTTTTTAGCAAAAGCATGCTATCTCGCCAGTGAATTCTGTGTCGTTTCATGTTGATTGGTTAGTGTAGTCATGGGTCATAGCAGTAGTCACATCACATGTAAGTGCACAAGTCTCAAGCGATCTAGGACCACCGTTTTGCTCTCTTGAATTTCCTTGTTTTGTAGTATGGTACTGCAGTAATTTTTCTTCCAAATCTACAATCAGACCATTAATATCACAAACATTTGCATCTCTATTCCTGCAACAATTTGTATTAAATATATCATGGCAGCCTCCTTCAGACAACAGCATCAAAAACTCCTCTGGCTGCAATTTCCCTCCTGACTCTCATTAAGGCTGCTGGTGTGAATGAGGAGCACCGGATGGGGACACGTTGAGTATTTTTGCTCTGTGCCACAAGTTCACACTCAAGAGACAAGTAACTTTACATCATTTAAAAGTAAAATGAAAGACAGACCAATGAAGTCATGGCTGCCTCTTCTGTCATCACAGAGCTTTTGTGCAGTGGATTCTTTCTTTCAGCTGTAAACAGACCTACATCAGCCTTATAACAGGTTTCATTCAGCTGACTCACATGATCATAGAGGCTAGCTCCTGATCCACGTCCATGACCTCAAATAACTGATTTCTTCCTCACTATGATAATCCAATATTATTCTACTGTCAAATCCACCTGTGGGTCCAAACACATGCTACACAGCCAGAGGTTTAAGTAACCCACCCTCTGTTATTTCTAGTGGAGATTCAAAAAGGTTCTTGAGGGAGTATACCAGGCAAAACCATACCAGCAGGATGCCGAATGCACTTCAAGGAAATGTCTTGAAAATAAAATACTATGCTGCTTCACACTTTGCAAAGAAAACGTGCTGCCTTCAGATGACTGAGCAGAACAGAGCTAATACTTAGCTCAAACTTGCGGAGTACACAGCGTAGTTGGGTCGGATCGAGGTCGGATCACGTTCCCACCACAAACGAACCGCTCCAGAGTTCGTTTGGAACCGGGCCGAGACCACCTCCTCTAAAGGGTCTCGGTGCGGTTGTTTTGGTCCGCACCCGAGTCCGATTACTGTGAGCACACCTGCCCAAACGAACCGCACTAACTGGGCAAACGCCCTAAGACGCCAAACATGTAATGCTTAATTACATAAACATTTCCATTTAAATAATAAAAATGCATATGGGTTGGACTTGTTCCATTCAGAATAGCCACATTCGGTGGACTTTTTTTTCTTGGGAAGGTCGGGTAGTTTTAATATTACATGTGCGGGTCAGTGATTTTAATCTTGCTCAGAGCACATATCCATAGGATTTTCTCCCCGTATCCTAGTACATTACAGGTGTAAACTCTTAATGATTATAAATTTACACTCTTAGTGTTTATCTCTCTAATTCTTAGTGCATTTTTCTTTATTGTGCATATAGACTCAGGACTGAATGGGTGTGTACAGATCGTGCCACATTCACATTTCTCTCACTTTATCAGGTTTTCTCCAAAGCTGAGTTTGCAGTTTGAGTTCTATGTGACGATAAAACAAGTGGGAAAGGTTTTTGAAAACCTGACAGATGCCAACATACAGTCCTGCTTCGAGAGCAAGATGACAACCAAAAAAGGAACAATTTGAGAACAATTTCATTATCATGAGTTTTTCATGGAAGACTGTTGTCAGAACCACCTCCTGCAATCTGGCAATGGCTCAAATGCCATCCAGAACAATAAGTTTTACATGCCCAGGCTAAATATAGTGTTTATTACCCATCTCCTCCTGGAATATTAATCCTGTTGGAATAGGGTTTATGAGTGTAATATAACTATAAGAGTGTAATAAATGTTGTGGTGTAAAAAGCAGATAAAGAATATACTGTATGTGACAATGTGGGGGAAAACAAGTTATTTTACTACTTTGAAGCTACTTTAGAGGAAACTTATGGGACAAAAATATGTCAGATAAACAGCAGCTGTATGTTCACACTTACAATAGGAAGCTCCTCACCAAGTCAACCTTGTGTTTGATCAACAAGGTCAGACAGAAACTGCCAGAGAAGCTGGATATCATTACAGGAGTTAGACCTGAACTGGAAAAGCCCAGAGAGAGATCAGAGAGGCGGGGTCCGCCTCAGGTGGCTATTAAAATGAGCTCAGTGTGTTCACACTCAGAGCTGAATCATACCTCGTGCTGCCCGCATGGTATAATTGGCTGTACACCCTGCATGGGCACAGACACACTGAGTTGTGAAACACATTTCGTCAGATTCCTTAAAGAGTGTGTAAGAGAAGCGACAGAGAATATGTATGAGTGAGTTTGTCCTGCTGCTGACCTTGACTCCTCCTTGTAAATAAAATAAAAAAAATACAAAAAAGCCCAAACACAACAAACCAGCACCTACCTCTCGGAGAAAAGCGCCAATCGATTGACAAGGAGAAAAGCGAATAATGCCGCAGAAGCACCATATCCACTTAACTCTGGCCATGACGGAGAACTGAATGACCTAGAGAGGATGAAGCACCCAGCTGCTGTTCTCAGTGCTCCAGCTGTTTATATAGGTTTCTGTGTCTGTGTGTGTTTATGTGCGCATGTGTGCTTGTGCATGTGGACAAATGTTCAGTAATATTCGCAGCCGTGCCAGTCCTAAATTCCCCTTCAACTCAGATAGAACATCTGTGTGCCGTTCTTCCCTCCCACTGTCTGTATTAGGATTTAGGATCCTACTGATGCCTCTGGCTTTGCGCCAGAAAAAAAGAGAGCCTCTATGTTGCCCCTCCATCACTCTGTCATTGTTATTCTGCAGTGCTCTCCACATTGCCTGCCACCTCTGGGCCCTGCAGATCAATAGAAGAGCAAACCAAATCACAAACACACACGCGCACACACACAGCAGATCAGAAATAAAACTGCTTATTGGAAAATATTTTGTGTCCCGAGCTCAACGTTGCAATTAATTTGGGACTAATTCATAAAAACAATAGGTCGGCCTGAGGGGATGAGCCTTCAGACAATTACTTCTTCATAGCGGTGGTCAAACAGCTCATCAGTCTGCTGTTCTGCTCGCCGTGAGGAATAAACAGCAGCTTTGTGCTGCTAACGAGCATCAGAATGCAAACCAGCAGGATGATACAACATGAGCACGTGAAACAGACAGAGCTAATGCAGAATTTAAAGAAGCACTATAATCCCTATTCATCACTAAGCACACTGCTCCAGGCCCTGAGATTAGTGCTTAAATTTTACTGTAGCGAACCTGCACAAAGTGTCAAAGTCTCGAAAGCATATGGTGCTGTACAAGTGTGACCTCTAAAACTGGATTAACCTCAACTTGACTCTTAACTTCACGTAGGCTTGCAGCTTTTAAGACTTAGAAAAAGAAGAAGACTTGGCTCTGGGGGCACTGATGCCAACAAAAATGTCTCACACAGCCTTGATTGTGGAAATCAGTCAAGCAGATTGCTGTCTAAAAGGCATCACTGTCAGGCATGTGGACTCTGTGCTGAGTTAATGGAAAGAGCTGCTCTGGATGAGACAAATGTAAAGGGTTGGTGTGTGTTTACTGGCTGGTTGTCAATGCTGTAAATTATGACACATTGACACAAAGTGTAGACAGGATTAAGGCTCAGCTTGGCCAGCAGATGGCAATGACTCTCCTACAGGTTGATAAAATGAACCTTCAAAGACCTTGAATACACTGATGCATACATTTCAAGAGTTAACTTTGGTAGGATTCTTTAGATGTATTCTCTTTCTTCTTCCCCAAGACCATCTGTAGATGACCATAAACCCTTCAGCAGCATTTGGATAAACTCTTATACTCAACACACTGCACAAACCAGGCAGAAGGCTACAAAGGTGCTGACCGTCTGACAGTGACTTTATGAATGAGTATCTTTCTTGATCAAAGTGGTGCTTGGCATATGACATAGCATAGTTCAAGGTCCTCAACACTATATTGTACAATGCCCCTCTTCTTAAGGGCCCAGTATGCTAAAAATAACATGATTGTCAGATTATCAAACAGCATCTGAAACCCTTAAGGATAACTGAATCGACATTTGTTTGCAAGTTTTGATGAAACAGACAATCCAACAATCACAGCCACTGGCCAGGTATGTATTGATGTTAAAATCTGTAGGGTTGGAACCACTCTCTCAACGTCTTTTTGTCATTCTTCATACAACTGCTTCCTTCACTATAAAACACTATAAAAGCCTGTGAGGAGAGACTATCCAATAGTGTTTGCCATTAACCCCATTTGCAGGACACGTCGGACAACCTAGTTTGTTTCAATCACAATGAATAGAGTACTATAGCCTGGTTACCAACACTGTTGCAGTGTGTGTGTGTGTGTTTGTGTGTATATATATATATTTTTGTTTTCTTTTTCATTGTTTCACTTACTTACATTACATACATCCATAAACAGTGAATGGTCTATCGCCAGATTTTGAAAGAAGTCTAGGAATTTGAAGGAGATGGCTGTCAGTTCTGTAATGAACAGGTATCAAGTCGAGATGTTTGCAAATCTATGACTTTTTTTTTGTCCTAATCAAGATACAGGGGGCTGCATTTTCAAAAAATAAGCTGAAGCTGTTGAATGGCATTTACAGAGGAATCAATTACAATTAATGTAGCAGTAAGCAGTAGTAGTAGTGGTAACGGTATTAGTAATACTAGTACGGGTAGTATTTACGACGTAGTTAGCAGCAATAGTGGCTGTCACAAAATAAGCACTAGTATTAGCACTAGTCTAAATAGTGGCAGTTGTAGAGTTACTATTAGTAGTAATAGTAGTATGACACAGTACAGTATGTAGGACGCACATATATTCAGTATAATGTGAGTCCTGATGATAATGTGACTAACTAGAGTCTCATGAACCTCTGGTATTTTACAGAACATTTTTGTTCTCTGACCATCAGCATTTGAGAGGGAGCACCGCAAATACATCTGAGATGACTCCTGACCCACCCTGCAACCATTAACCATATGAGGTTAATGTCACTTAATCACTGTCACGTATCAGAAAGGGCCAAAAAAAGAGCTGTGAGTTTTTCTCTACTCCTTTTATCAGAACAGGGCATTTGGTTTGGTTATAAAGCATGGTGGTGAGGTCGGCTCATGCGCTTATGGACCCTCTGGCTGTCAGCCTTCTTCTGTCATGCCTTCAAACCAGAATACTGCTTAATGTGAGAGTTTATTTCATGGAGGCCAGAGTTTGTGGCAAGAATATCCACTTATTAGCCAACATAGAAATACACCTCTGCACCCGCAGATAAAGAAAGTGATCCGTCTTCATTTTACTGGAGATCAAGCTGACAAAGTGGGAATGGGAGGGAGCTTCAATATGTGCAGTCCTGGTGTCACCATGGAGGATTTACTGAATGCAACTCCAACTTCTAAGAAAATACCCCAGGTAACTTCTGGCATTTCAGTAGAATGTCTGCGTCATTACTAAGTCTTGGAAAGAAAAAAGTAACGGATGTATGGATGAAACTCATCTACATTCCCATTGAAAATTAGACAAGAAGCAGCAACAAAACAGTGCAGGCCAGTACACCAACATTTATCAAAATTGAAGCCAATGTTAACATAACATTATCAAGGACTGTGGATGCAACATGTTACATTCAGTTGGATATCTTTCATGTTGGCGATTGGTGCAGGATTAATGTCTGCCGTTAACCATTAAATTTTTTCTTTATTTTTGTTTTATCCAATGGATGGCTAGTATAAACAGGGAAACCTTTCTGCTAACCTCGCGATAAACGAGAACAACACCAGTGACTATTATAACTGTACACATTAAAGACGGCAACAGCTGCCTCAAAATGCTTAGAAGACATGAAAATTAAAAATCCATAATGAAAATGATACTGAGAAAAGCTAGAGTTACTGTCTTTAGTTTTGGTTCACTAAAACTAGACTAAAACTAATATACACTTTCATCAGAAAACTACATGCATTATTGACTTTGGGATCATTTTTAGCAAATGAAGCAAAAATCTGTGTTCTCCCCTCAAGCCCCCCGGGAATCCATGGACTCCTACTTGCCTAATACCACAATCAAGCAGACCAATGGTCTAAGAGCTCATTGGCCCAAAAAGGTCCAGCAGCTCAAAACTGTACAGACCAAGGTGTGGGAAAACATCTAAATTTACCACTTGGAACAAATAATTGAAGCAATACACCATCCCTTTTCCTTATACTAATGACTGGAAGAGATTCTAAAAATGGCTAAGGTTAAAAATACATTGACTAGGATTGTGCACAGTTCTGTGTTGCTATAAATGTGAAATGCTGCATTTCAAACAGCTCTCCAGAAGGAAGAAGCGTTGAATCTTCTGGCTTTGGTAGTGGTAAACTGTTGAATGACAAAGTGCTTTATCTGGAGCTAGATAAGAGAAGGTTGCTGCCCTGCAGATAGCAATGCAGCCACTGAGGATGAAAGACATCCTTTGTTGCCAACCCAGATTCAGCAAGGGAGCCTGTCAACAAAGCAGCTTTTGCTGGCTTTCTGCAGCAGGAAAAAAAATGATTGTCATATGGCCGCCTCACTCTTCTGTGGGCTTATTGTGCTGTTGTGTGATGTGCAGAAGTTGATTTCATTGGGCGCATGAGATGTATTTAACAGGCAGAGTGAGTTAAGTGTACCAATACAGTAGGTTCACTGCTGATATGTGTCATTTAGACACCAGTATATCAGTTAATGCTGCTGATTTTGTGTAATTATTATGAAACACATGAAAACCATAGAGGATTTGTTTATTAGCCTCTATGTCATGTCTCCTGTGGTGTTAGTAATGCTGTTTTCTCAAATTTACAATGGTTATTTCCCATAAATCAGCTTTTTTCCCGTCTAACCTTTTTAAAAAAGAAGGTGATTTTTGGCTGGACCGCAGAAAAGCGGATGACTCTGGGCCGGATCCACCTCCAAACCAGCAGATCCGTGTTACACTCACACCTGTTTGCTGTTCCAGATACAGCCCGCATGTACACAAGTGTAAATAAAATATGACAAAAAATATTAGTTGATGAAGAAAATGAGACTAAAACTAAATAAAAAGCAACCTTTGAAAAGGAGAACTATAACGAAATGTATTACATTTTTCATCAACAAATAAAAACTAAATGTGAACAATGACTGGATGGACAAATTAACTAAATACTCTTTTAATGCAAAGTCTTATTCAACAACTTGCATGCATCTGTGGAACCACACACTGTAGCTGCTGATCAGTAAAACAGTTTTCTCCACCGTCCAAAATATCTCTTGTACGAAGTATGAAAACATGTCAGGTGACTTACACGAAATGATGCTTCACAAGCAGCCTTATTTTGAGCTGCAGGTTTTTATGAATAGCGATTGCTGGGCCTTCAAACCTGATTTTAGCGTGTCACATTTCCTGACACAGATTGAGCTCTATGGGGGTTAGCTGTCTTTGAACAAAACGTGTCTCAGCGTCTCATTTGGCTGAGGCGCTGTGAAAAAATGCTAGGCTCTCCGCACAATAATGGAGGGAAAACCCAGCTGTTTATTCTGGCATCATGTTGGCTAAAATGTTGGTGACGTTCTTATGTAAACAAACACGCATGTAAACACAACGGGCAATATCGAGGTCAGCAAAAATGATCAAGGGCATGTCCATACGATAAGTCGATAACGTAATTATCGTGACAGGCCTATAAACGTCCTCAAGTACAGTCTGGGCTGTCTTTTTCTCTAAACATTAGGGATCCTGGGCTTAAAAAGGTTGGTGACCACTTGACTATAGAACAACACCTGTAACCATAGTAACTGTACACAACATAGGTGGCGACAGGCCCGGGTAAGTTTTACAGATCTGAGTTCTGCTATCCGGGGGGTTTCCCCATTGGCCGCTCCTTAGCAAGGCATGGACAGTCCTCAGTTACATCCTCAGGAGGCTTTTATGCTCGTGTGAGACACCGCAGATGGCGCGCTATCCGCTGAAGTATTCTTCAGCAAACAAATAAAACAAAACATTCTGTGAAGAAGCACGGAGGCAACGAGAGTTACCAGAAGAACGCCATAGACCAAACATGGCTGCACAGTCTGCTTTACAGCTCGTCAAGGCAGAGGAAGAATTGTAGTTAATTGTAAACTCATATTATTCATGGACATACTTTATCACTGTTATACAATCCCTGTAAAGAAAGAAGTCAAGTATTTGGAACAACAAATGTATTCTAATGAAACAAAGGTTGAATATCCTGTAAACATATTGATTCTGCTGGCAAAATATTCATATCAAATGTAGATTTTTAAAGTCTCCTGTTTTTGAAGCATTTAAAAAGTAATTGGCAGGCTTTTAAAAATCCTTGAGATGTATTAACAGTAAAAATGAATTAATTACTTTACTTCTGAATGTAAGTTTTTTGCTTTTATCAGTATTTGTGACCGTCATGTTCTCAGTTGTACTGTAACGAATTAATGTCTACAGATGCCCGTTTGAACTTTTTTTATTCAACAAAGTAAAGTAAAGAAGAAAAAAAAAACAACCTTTTAAATTCATCTATCTTGAAATGAAAAGCTCTGTGCACGCAGTGGGCTCTTAGTCTCAAAATTCAGAGGACCTCGCGCCGGGGACACTGCGTCGAGCATAAACAAAAGCTTCATAGCGAAGCAAGGACAGTCCTCAATTATGTCCTCAGAAGCACATTGACCATACACGGTCAAGCCATAAACTAGGTTTCGACCTAGTGCCAAACAGCACTATTTGTTAGAACAAGGGATGAAAAAATGTATTAAATTTGTAAGGAATTGATTTAATATACATTAAATAGGAAACTACAGCCACCAGCAAGTTAGCTTAGCCTAACACAAAGACTTGAAACAGGGGTAAACAGTTAGCCTGGCTCTCTCTGACGGTAACAAAATCTGCCTACCAGCACCTATAGAGCTCACTAACTAATAAGATATATCTCATTCTTTTAACCAGTGCAACAACCGACCTGTAAAAACATCAATTTACCATTTAATGTGAGGTTATATGCTGGGCTATTTTATGGCCCCACTGGTTGCCTGGCAACTGCTCCCAGCCAAGAAATAGTCCGGCACATAACCTCCCATAAAAACGGCGAACACTGTAAGTACTAACCAAAGCAATAAAGTTTTGAGCTGTAAAACCAAAACAAGAAGTTGTAAGACACAACGCTGTAGAGCTGAATGTTTCTGACCATGTGATAATATGTAGATGATTTTTCTCAGTCATGTTCTTGTTTACTGTTATTGCACCTGTGTTTCAAACTTGATGTGGCAGTTATGTATTTACCTACAAATGATACTGACTGTACCTTTATAATCCACAGTTGTATGTCTCTATAGAACTTAATACACGTGCATCATGTTTGATTTAACTAGCTGCTTAATTAGCAGTCCATTTATTCTGCATTCTGCAGTCATGTCAGCATGTGTTGCAGTGCTGATTAAATATTCAGACTTTGACATTTTTCTGTTGTGTGTTTGGCACATTTTTGGAGTGCAGTGGTCCGGGGCCACCAACACATAGCACCCATGTTTATGCTTGTTGCTTTTGATTTAAATTAGGTTTGAATGAGGAGACAGAGTGTGCCACCGCCATCATTCAAGGGTGATTAGATGATTTAATATAGGCACCAGCTGCTGCACACCATTTAATCAACAGTATCAACATGAGAGCTGAGTGCCTCTAGCTCTGTACAGCTGCCTGCCACCTACAGGAGTCTTTCACTGCATTCACTTCTCCTCTCTCACACATTCATCTTTCTGTGCATTATGGTTTTCTTTGTTAATTCCTTTGGCTACATCAAAATCCCATATAATTTTTTGAATGAGTTTGAAATACTGAATTTGAATGTTTTCTGTTCAAACTGTCAATACAGTATTGAAATTGAATTACTTATTATACCATTAACTTTGTCTTTGCGTCCAGAGTTTCATTGTACTAATTTACACCAGACCCACTAAAACTCGGCAATTCATTTATTCAACTTCTTTAAATCTGTCCATTTTCAAGTTTAAAACAAAACAAAACAGAAGCATTAACAACTTCGCAAACTGCAGGCACAATTGAGAGGGCTAGAAAGTGAGATTATTTTGATAGCATTGGTCATTTGTTTAAACATTTAAAATCATGACACCTGAGGCAGTTCCATTTGCAAGTGAGTTTAGATTATTTTGTCACACATACAGCAGTGAATCTAAGGTCAAGAATGAACTAAATAAATACTTAGACCATTAGATGGTTTACATGTCAGACATTTTTTTCAATAGAATGTTGTTCCTGGTAGAGTGCGAAAGCCATATTTAGAAAAGAGATTAATAATATAAAGGTCCTGCAGCCTACTTGGTACCATCTGATGTCTCATTACAATCAGCTCAGACTAAAGGCTTGCCTTAGCCAATCCGTATCAACAGGAATGATCAGTTCTACAATAAAAACATGATCTGCACCATATCCCTTCATAACCTCAAGTGAATAGTATTCGCTGCATATCAAAAGGCCAGACCTGGCCCAATTTATCAGCAAAGTGATGTATCAGTCTAACCTTAACCCACGGACTGCAATCCACCAACCAAGATACGATGTTCCCATGTCCCTCTTCCATTTCTGGCATCCCAAAAATGTCACGCTCCCTTCTAAGGGCTTCCTCGGTCTAAGGATGGGGGTGAAATGCACATTCACACATAGCCATGCTTTCACAAACACATACAGGTACAGACACTCACACAAAACACCCAACACACACAATGTGACCAAAACCATGACCCCGTTTTCAATGGCTGTTGTGAAAACAGCATCCAAATTTAGACAAGGAAAGAACAATATTCTGTCAAAGAGAAGAGCTGGTATTTATTTTACTCCAAAAGGTCAGAAAGCATGATTTTATTTCTTTCCTCTCCTTGCACACACAGGCCATTCATTAAAGGCAATATTTACCTTGACATTTGAGGCTGACATCAATTCTTTTGGTTCTGAGTAAGAGACAAGCAGTGATGGAAAAACAAAGAAATACTGATTTCTGCTCTGCTATGAAGGTCTAAGGATGGTGAATTCTGTCAGTTTATCGGTTTGGTCTGTCAATCTGTCCAATACCTTGGAGATTGCCTAGTTGATGTTGATCTTGTGCACCTGTGTTGAGCATTAGGGATGTGTATACAGTATATCGTGTCGTACTTTATTACTGAATAAATTTACCATTTTTGCCCTGTTGGAACTTCTCTTCATTACACTTTGGACCACCAGGAAATTTAAAGCAAAGTTTCATGGTCAGGAGTAGTATTCCTGGTAACTACAACTTTTGGTGACTGTAGCTGCACAGGTCAGTAATGGACCTGTCAAACACTGTTCCATAGCAAAGTACTTTTTAAAATGAACGTCTGGAACTGAAACTTACCACTAACTTTATTGAGGATATATTCCAATGTTTTTGGTGAGCCACTGAACTTTAAAAAAAAAATCGCCCCAATTTAAACGACAGAAAGATCCTTTGTCATTGCCTTTAAAAACAACTAAGGTTTAACATGCTGACCACATAATTGCAACGTCCCCAGTTAGTGTCCGGCCGGGGACTTGTTGCATGTCATCCCCCATCTCTCCCTCCTCATTTCCTGTCAGCTCTCTACTGTCTACTGCCTAACATGCCTGTTTAGCTTAAAAGAGCTACTTGGGTAAAGTTGCACCAGTCAGTATTTCTATATGAACAATGGGTCAAAGTTTATGTAATATAAAAGGCGTTGCTTGTTGTAACAAACCTGCAAAGAATGATCACCCAACAATAATTTAGTGTCTAGTGCATTTTAGTGTCTTTTTTTCTCAGGAGTTGGTAGAGACCAAAAACAAAAGTCAATACTGGACTTAACATTCATCAGGTGACCAGAAACACAACTCCAAATGAATGTTAATGTTGCTCTGTGTCTGCTGAATGTGTACATAAGCAACTGTTATATCAGCTTTATATGTGATAACATGTCAGTGTTGTGTTTACAGCTTCTTGCGCTGCCCCCAAGTGGCCAAAAAAAATCAATTAATGTAGGTTTAATTTTGTAGTAAAACAAAAATGACTTTTTGTAGTTAAATGACTGTTGGTAGGAAACGTGATGCAAACAGAGGTCTCCTGCATCCTAGTCAAGGGCTTTGTTAACCCAACAATCCATCCCAACCTCCTCCTGAAGAGATTTTGCAATATCTTACCAATTTCACCTTTGCTCCTGAGAGACATCAGTCATTCCTTGCACGGCTACAAGAAGTCCTTGTCAGGAGAATATAAACATAGGTCGTTTTGAGCATTTTTCAACAAAAGATTGATGCTGCTGCTTCTTTGGTGAGGGCAGACTCCCTTTTCTGTAGAACCAATGGGGGGGACAGAATTTACATTTTTATTTCCAAAGGCTGGACAATTAGAGAAACTGTCACACATTTCTTTTGTTGGGTGTAATGGACATTGCATCCTCTAAAGGCCAGCAGGGGTGTAGAGTCATACTGAGCCTAAAATCTGCAAGGGTAATGAGCAGTCTGCATGACTGCCTGCCTAACCCACTAAACCCACAACATAACAGTCAGGCTGATTCATAGTTATATCCCATTCCATTACCCCTCTAATGTCTTATTTCCTGGAATCACCTTCCTCTATCACGTGTTCTGGTACACAGTCAGGGCCCATTTCCTACCTGCACACACCAACAACACAGAAACTCTGAGCATATGGGGAGCTCCACAGCCTTCAACATGATGGATGTGACATTACAGTCGACACCATCAATGCGGCATGCTTCATGACTAGGTCCACCAGGCGGGGTTGGCATTCGCGAGCCATGCCCCCCCAAAATTAGTTATTGTGCCCCCACCCCCGCAGGCCAAGCCTTCCCATTTTATTAATTAATTTATATTTATCATATTAAAAGTGAAAACCATTTTGCAAAATTAAATGAAAATAAATCCAATAAAATAAAATCCAAAATAATAACAGAAAAAAAACATCATATTCATATTTGTTGGTCATAATGGACCAACACGGTGTGACCAACAGAAGCTACTGCAAGAGAAACAAGGTCGTGAGATACCTTATGTACACCATCTTAACCACCAGCTACACTTTCTGGTAGGACACCCAATGTCAGCAGAGACAGATGTAGTGGAGATTTTTCATGTGTGTAATGCCCTCTACAAATTCTGCAAGAAACCCACAATTGATGTGCACTATAAGGGCATGCATTTTAAATGCCTTCTGGAACAGAGATGGACGAGACATCTTGCCACTGTGTCAGTCGTTCTAACATCCTTCAACAACACAGCATCTCTTTTGACTGAGATTGACTCTGTGCTGGCCTATGGCACAGAGATACAAATGGAGACTGTGGGCCTGCTGCGCGAGATGACCGAGCCCAGTTTCTCATTCATTGCTAAGTTAGTCCACACAGTTCTTGCCCTTCTGGACCCACCAAACAAGCTTCTACAGAGAAAGGACACTGACTTGATGACAGGTTTAAACATTACGGCTAGTGCAACAGCTTGTGTGCAGAAACTCTGTTGGGACAAGGAGTTTAAAAAAGGTATGGGACATAGCCACGGCTGCCAGCGCATCACTGAGACCCACAATCCCCAAACAGATACGCAAAGCAACACGAATACGGATAAGTAGGTTGTTATGGGAACTACAGGGCACAGAGATGATGACCACAAAACAGAACTTCAGAGACTATACTACAGCACTATTGATTCAGTGCTTGGAGAGATGGATCACATATTCACCAAGCGTAACTCACTGCTGGCTAGTGCACTTGCACTGAATCCAGAAGTTGACGTAAAGGCTGTTAGCATGTTAACCTGTCATGATCGCC
This sequence comes from Maccullochella peelii, assembly GCA_002120245.1. Classification (NCBI taxonomy): domain Eukaryota; kingdom Metazoa; phylum Chordata; class Actinopteri; order Centrarchiformes; family Percichthyidae; genus Maccullochella; species Maccullochella peelii. The sequence goes on along the minus strand of LKNJ01001363.1, from coordinate 9,306 downwards.
TATAACTGAGAGAGAGTACGAAGTTGTTAAAATGTTTTTCAGCTCGCAAAAACAATCACAGCCAATCAAGGGGGATTGGACTATACAGCACATCCTCTCAGTACCATACACATCTGATCGCAATGCCCAGTGTACTGACGGATTTCAAACATGCCTTAACATTTGCCGCCTTCACAGCAATGTGTGAGAATTCATTCTCTCTCTCTATTTTCAGATCACAGACGCGCAATGCTCCACAAAAGAATGGCCCGGTCGGTTCCGCTAGTGTTTGAGAGGGACTTAACCTGAAAATGCACAACTGAGTGGAAGGACACCATTCTTAGGACACTAAGAACACTCGCCAGTTGCCACTCTTCTAAAGGTAAGCCATGTGTTTAATTGTTGATTAAACATAAACAAAAATTGTTGATTTTTGGGTCTGAGTTTATTCGGTTAGAGTGGAATATGTAATCTATTTCAAATGATGTTCTAATGATGCGCACAGTGCTGTGTGTGTGTGTGAGAGAGAGAGAGAGAGAGAGAGAGAGAGAGAGAGAGAGAGAGAGACATGGCTTGCACGTAGGCTATATGTTGGGCATATAGCTGCCACCGACTCTGCCACCAGGCCAGCTCCACATCTCCATTTGCATTTTAAAACCTCAGCAATATTTAATCCATTAGGTTTCCTCCAGGGCCGATTAGTAGAGGGTTAATTAAAGACGTGGTTAGACCACTCCAAATGTTTAATGAGATGCTATCCCTGCCCCTGTGCTAACACTCAGGGCCTCCTGCTGACCATGATGGCTGAGAAAACTCATCTATAAATATACTCAACACTAAACTCAACATCTCCCAGAATTACCTCTTCGCGACCCTGAGGCTGCTGTGAGTGATGGCAGAAGAATCCTTGCTAATTTACACAGTGCTAATCCTCGGATACAGGGGAAGAGAAAGTTTTACTGAGTAAAATTAAATTACTTTTCAATATGGACTTCTCCATAGGGAAGTGAAAGCTGAGTGAGCACATGGAGGGTTAACAGTCTTTCAGTTCGCTTTCAGCTCAGACATCATCCTCAGATTGGGAGAATTTCTGACCTGAGCCCTCGCAGGCTAACACACACAGATTAGCCAGCAGCTGTCACAAATCAGACTGACAGAGCCAAATAAACATGGCTAGTGGCGACAACTTGAACTGTGACAATCAGTCAGTCAGGATTAGTCGCTACAGTGGGAGTCATATGTAGGCAACACACATCCACACCACTCAAAGTTAATGAGTTCACTGAAGCTAAAAGGCTATTCGCTAAAATTGGGCTCATGGAATGGGACAGCAGATCATCACGTGCATATTTTTAACTTACATCAAGTATATTCATTTATATGTCCCTAATCTTAACCCTAACCACTATGTTCCTGATCTAAGCTGTAGGCTCTAGAAAAACATGGATGTAGCTTCAGTGACGGACGTTTTGGAGCCTTGTTTCACCACTCCCACCATCTTTGTCAGGTACTAGAGCCAAATTCAAATTAGGTCAAAGGGAAAAGATCCTAGCCTAGGAGTTGAGTTGGGATAAAGAAGCAGCAACCACCATCACTTACTGTAATCTGAGACATGTCAATCATGTAGAAATTGTCATTGTCCTGCTGTAATTTTGTTGCTGCGGATGTTTGTGCCGCCCACTCTCATATTCCGGATCTGATTGGAGCTCCAACATGTATCGATGGATTTTGAGAAGTTGCCATTTCCAGTCAAGAATGAGAAATGATGTTACTTAGTAGGTTTACAGTGTGCTTTCGGAACCTCCACACCAGCAAGAGAATAAGGCGGTGCACACAAGTACTGGGTGCTGCTGCCCCTCGGCAGGCTTCCGGGAAGTTGGCCAATCAGAAGAAAGTGGGCTTTAAGACAGGAGTTAAAACGGCTTGTTTCAGACAGGGCATGAACTGAGGGGCTGCATAAAGGGCCACTATAAGATAAATAAGGATTTTTTTTAACTGTGAATCATGCAATGCTACTCTAGTGGAGTCCCAGAATAAAAATGTAGAGCTGGAAATGAACACAATAGGTCCCCTTAAAAAGGGAACTTTTTAACACATCTGTTCACAGGTCTTGGGGAGTACTGCTGTTTATGTGAAAACATTTGCATTAAGTTTCCAGCGGGAGCTGGAGCCACAAAAGACAGCTCATTGTTTTGTTTTTTCAGCCTGCAATTTTACTGATTTGGTTCAGTCTCACTGCTCTCATGAAGCTCGTCTCCAGCAGCAGGCAGCTATTTTCAGTGGAAAAAGCTTTCATAAACCCATTGTATGCTACCTGGCCAGCACCAAACAGCAAACAGACAGAGTTAGCACCTATCTGGTGAACATAGTGGAGCATTTAGCTGCTAAAGAGCCATTTTTCTAAGGAGTTGGTGGAAACCAAAACTGAGCTAAAAGGAGAGTGAATATTGGACTGAAAATTTGTTAGGTGGCCAGAGACTGAAACTCCAAATGAATGAATGTTGCCCTGTATCTGCTGGATGTCTAAACGGGCATTAGTTTGTTAAAGTGTAACTCCACCCTCCAATTCAGCTAGAACCCTCTCTCCCAGCATTCTCGTGGCTCATGGGGGAGACAGACTGACACTGATTAGAGTCTTTTTTTATTTATCAATTTCATGCCATAGATAAGTCCCAACCGATTGACTCTATGTCTGCATTGGCCATTTTCAACCCATGAAATGCTGATCTTTATACAATTAGTAAGAAATGTCAATATTAACACCAGCATTGATGTTGTGTTTCATCACAGTGCAGTCATTTAATGTAGTTTACATCTCAAAAAACACATTTAACTGTGCACTACCTCTTTAATATGTTAGCCATATCAGCTTTACGCCATAAAACGTGTGGGTTTAGAAAACAGTTTACCAGGTAAATAACACATATCCATTTACCTTTGATTTCTCTCATAATGTTTATTGATGGATGTAACAGCCAATGTGTAGTGATGACCTCCATTATTACTTCCTGCTGTCATTTTCATTGGTCCATTCATTTCATACAATAAGCTTTTAAGTTGGATCTTCAGTACTTCATTTTATGTCCTCTAATCCTTGGCAATGCATGAAGTTAAATAAGAGAATGAGTACATTTTTGAAAGGATCTCTGTGGAAGCTGACTTTATTGAGTCAGTATCTTGCAGTCATTCGTTAGCTTCAGTTTGTGGCCTCTGTGGTGGCTTTTTGATTTTAATATTTACCCAAGCATAGACCTTATCCTAGTGCTAATCTTATAGTTAACAACAGGTCCAAGTGTTAATGTACAGGTAGCTCTTCGTGAACTGAAAACTGGAAAAACATCATCTCAAGTACACAAATACAAGAGTGCGTACACACACACACACTCAGTCCGCACAAGAATAAATGAGCAATTTTGGCTCTATATTCCCCCCCACCCTGTTGTGCTCAGCCACAGAGAGGGATGTGGAGTGCTGTCCCTTTGGCAGCAGCATGATGTGGTGCACCCCCACAGACATCACTCACACACACACACACACACACACACACCCTCAATATCTTAACTCCAGCTCAGGAAAAAGGGGAGAAAAGAGAAAAGAAGAGCTCAGAGGTCAAACAAGAAGGAGCACAGGAGATCTTAAAGTGAGTTTCAAACACAGAGCTAAAACACTGATCGAGCCGTGCAGTGGGATCTGGTGACTTCACTTAGACCAATATACACCAAGGTGACATTGGTGATTAACTAAAGCGGATTTTATCCACTTCTGAACTTCGGATATGTAAAAAAGTCCTACTAGACCAATTCATTTAGTCTTTTCATGTTAACCCTGCTTTACAGCTCTGCTATAGCTATTATATTTATAATTTTAAGTCAGCATAGAGTTTTACTGCTCCATAATGGTCCAAATGTAAATTAATAAATATTTTTGGGGGAGTCATCACAATTTTAGGTCCGATAATTACAATATTTTAAGAATGTCAGTATACTTTTTTATTATGTTTTTAAGAACAAGAAGATAGGTCCAAAAGGACATAAGAATAATACAATATATTTCAAATTTACAGAGAAAAATTTGAAAAATTTAAAAAACTTAAAAATAAAATACAAATTACAAACATACAAATTATTAAATTGTGCTCTCTAATTAATAATTTGTACACACAAATTCATAAACATATTATTAGAGTCAAGAGTCAATTTACCGGTTCAATACTGAGCTTATTAACTAGATTGGGTATCAACCATGATGTGCTGATTCACATCAAACACAGATTCTTTGCCAGTGTCGTTTCAAAATGTACTGTTTCTGCCATCAGTTACATTAATTCAGTCATGGCGGGCCACTGACTCAGTTTCTACTGCTGCGGCAATCTCTGGCCTCATGTTACCTTACATAACAAATGATCCCAACGAGTTCCACACAGTGAGGTATAAAGATGTTCAATTTGGGCGAAAGAGAGCAGTGGTATCAGGTTAGGGTTGGGGTGCATCCCTAATTTTAATATAGGTAGGTTTAAGGGATGTCAAAGATGACACAACTTTAGGGCGCCCTGGTGGAGCAGGGGTTGGATCGCCGACCGTGAGCTGCAATGTACATCAGTAGTATATCAATGTTACTCTGGGACGTACATGAATACATGCACATCACATGTACGCATAGTGCACATTGTGTGCACATGACCTTTGTGTCATCTGATGTGAGGGGGGGTGTTATAAAAAAGGGGGTGTATTGTTCAAAGAAAAAGGGTGTGTGTTTTTCACAACCTCCATAAGGGTATAAGTTCGTTGTCAAATCCTTGACAAAGCTTGCCTTGCATCGTTCGCCACTACCACCGACTTTTCAACATCAGACCGTCAAACTCTTCCTGCCAAGGCTGCACCATCAGGTGCCTTCAACTCGTCAATATTGTTTACATTCAGTGGTGTGACTAGAAAATGGTACAGTACACTTGACAAACCCAAAGTAGTTGTCAGTTGACTCAAAATCTTTGAATATGATTTGGGGATGATGTGCATGTCACGCGCACATGCATGTCCCAGACTAACATTGATATACCACTCACATCCTGCCAGATATCTCTCTTCCCCACATTTCCTGTCATCTCTCTTCTGTCGTCTATCAAATAAAAGGCATGCATTTCTCAAAATACTTCCAGGTTGTTGTGTCTACTCGGGTCAGTTAGGTAGGAGCACCCAGAGTCTAAGCTATTGAGTTGCCTACGAATACTGAATTCACAGATTCAAACATGAATGAGGTGCAAAATAAACAGTGAAATACCTAATCTAAATTGTATCTAATCTAATCAAATCTAATCTAATCTACCGTTAATGAGCCGCTTGGGTTAAATGTAGTTTTAAATTTTGGACCAAGGAACGGATATACTGTGGATTTAGCCTGTTTGGGCTCCCGCAGTGTTTTATGGCGGCGGTGGGCCACCTTGCCTGAAATAAAGACCACCTCCTCACCATCGTAAAACATTTAAAAAATATGACATTAACATTCAGGGAAAAGGAGATGTTTCAAACAGCAAATGACATGCAGCATATTTAGTGTGTCTATTGTTTAGGTAGACATCTACTAACTAAATTAATGAGAGATGAGCTGCATCAGGATCTTGGGTGGCTTAGCATCTCTACTAAATTTTTTTTGGGGGGGAAACTGTCTTCATCATGTACGTTTAATTTGTGCGCACAAATTACAGCAAAAATGCAAGGGAGTGAATTCAGTATTTGTCATTTGTGAACACAATTTATAAATTCGAGAGCAATTTTTTTTTTTTGTCCCCATGACACCTGCAGGGCTCTATTTTATTTATTTACTTGATTTGTATTGATGGAATATGCTGGCAGCACACTCATCATGGTGCTCTGACGAAGGCCTGTTTACAAAAAAGCATAAAAACTCTGTCCTGGAGAACAAGAATAAAAATGGTCACATTAAAAACGGCACATCAAAACTAAATGTCCGTTGAACACTGCTGCTAACACTTGGTAACATGAACACATATAGAAAGAACATACAGCCCGCATGGTCGATGCTGCCTGCCTGGCTGTTTCCGATGCTAGCACCCAGGGGAGCCCCTACACCGCTTACTGAAACAACATTACAGCATGTTATATGAAGAACAGAACAGCTTAGTTTATTGTATATGCTCGTTCGCTGCTGACTCCCAACAGACATGCACTGCAAGACTAGGAATTAAATTCAAAAGGTGTAAATTGGATAAGGGATCACATTTCCTACACACTGACTAAACTCCATTAGACATTCAGCACTGTGCTATATTCAGGTGATCACTACCTCTAAACAAGTGCAGGAGTCAAAGTTTGCTGATGACAGCACAGAGCTCCCTCAAGGCCTGCTGGATGGTAAATTCTCCTTACAGTAATGCTGCTACGATCAATCAGACACTGATTGTCTCTCCATAGGCCTGATGGAAGAGAGCCAGGTATCAACTAAATGCTATAGAGGCTGGCACAGGATCAAGCATGCAGTAGGCAGCAGTATACCAACAACAAAGTCAAGCTTGAGTGTGTTTTATGCATATAAAAAAAAAAAAAACTGTAATAAGGTTCAAAATCAGACAGGGCAAATATGTCCCTCTCTTACCACTATCCATCTGACCAAGTCAAAACCAATCTCATTCTGACTCAATACTTAGACATCTCTTTTTTTACTACAGCTGATATTTTTTTAAATAGAAGTGACTGATAGCGCGTAAAGAGACTTGTATTAGAAGCACAGCATGAGGAAATGTATAAATTCCTGGCTGTGATTACTGCCAGACAATTCTGACAGCAACACTCAATATGCTAGTCAGAGTGTGACCTTACACAATCGCACTTCCCAGGAGTATAAAAGGCACAAATGAACAAAAAAATAAAATCTGAAATGAATACGGTGTTTTCTGTGTTCTGATGTAAAGGCTAATTTCTCTTACTGTAACATACGGGCTGTAGCTTGGTCTGATCCTCTGCTGGTTAGCAGGCTGACGTCGTGCCAACCGGATGGAAATGTTGTGTCTGAGATATGACAGTGATGATGAGTGTCTGACAATAGCCATCTGATATGTTTTGTGTCCGCAATTACAGACTGTGCAAAGGCTGCCTGCCCTTCAGAAAATGCAGTGTGATATTTCTGGTGCTGGTGGTGATTGAGGATGAACACCGCAGTCATGTGAATTCCCCCACAATGCAATCACATCAAAGGACTTTCGTTTGAAAGGTGAGCCTGGTAGTCATTTAGGGTTCAATCAGCATCTGTTTTTTAAATGAAACTCTGGAAGGTATTCTAACATTCTTTAAAAAAAAAAAAACTCATTTTAAACACTGGGGACACATGGTAATCATAACAACACTACATCCATTCATGGATCACAAGAAAATCAGTCATTAACAGCTTTTCAGACAACCAGTGCAGTAACAAGACTAAAAGTGCAGCCATGCTAGATGTTCTGCAGTGGTTTGAGCTAAATGCTAAAGTCAGCATGCTACGATGATTTGAATGACATGCTAACATATTGTAAGTTCAGCAGGTATAATGTTTACCATGTTTACCATCTTAGTTTAGTGTGTTAGCATGCTAAGATTTTTTAATTAACACTAAACACAAAGTACAGGTGAGGCATTTGGCCATACATCAAAGGTGAAAATTGAACTGATGATGTTGCTAGATGAAAAGTCAGGGGAAGTACAATGAGGGGATCATATCATGGATTAGGCTCAGTGTCATTCATAATTTCAGTCAGTACAGCTGCCAATATGATACCTGAGGTTTGGTAGTGATGATACAAAACCAATTTTTTTTTCAGTAGCCTTTCTGAGTATGAACATGTTTCTCTACAAAAGAATATATTTGCATCTAACAAAATAAATCAAAGCACTATTTGTTTAAGCTAACACCCATAGATGTACAAGAAGTCAAAGGGTGCATAACTCTGTCAGGGCTATGGCTATTATTATTTCTTTAATAATAGAAAACATGCAAAACTTGGAGGTCTCCAGATTTGGCTGTGGCTCAGGAGGTAGAGCGGGTTATCCATCAATCCTGGGGTTGGTGGTTCAATCCCCACTCCTTGATATACCACTCATGTCGAAGTGTCCTCGGGCAAGACACTGAACCCTAAGTTGCTCCTGATGGAGGCCAGCACCTTGCATGGCAGCTTTGTCGCCATCGGTGTGTGAATGGGTGAATGAGACCAATCTGTAAAAGTGCTTTGGGAACCGTTAAGGTTGAAAAGTGCTATATAAGTCAAGTCCATTTACCATTCCTTTGTCCTATTGTCCCAAAAGCCAAGGGATTCAATTTACCAAGCAAACACAATTACTCCTAATGACTTTGATGATGTCTTCACTTTTCCACTAGTGTGGTGACATTTTTGGTTAATTTTGAAATGTCTCAAATTGCGTACAATTTCAATGTGTCCAATACTTTGGTTAATGACCAATGTTGCAATAATAAGCAATAATTCTAACATGCTAAACTAAGAGGGTGAACGTAGTAAATATTATGTCTGCTAACAGGGGTGGAAGTAACAGATTACATTATATTATAATTTGAGAATGACTGAGAAGTTGAACCTAGAGCAGATTGTGGAGGAATGTCGTTCAGACAGGTGAGTACAACAACCAACTCACTGTGATGGTGATAACCATCTCCAGAGGAGAACGTCAACAACCACGTTGTGTGTGTGTGTGTTGCACTATGCGGTGTGCAAAAACTGTGCAGGCTCTCTTTCTGCTGTTAAAGTGGCAGGTTATTTAATGTATGTAGTGTCAAGTAGGATTGAGACCCCAGAACATTGCCTCCAAGAAGCAACATAAACAGGATTCTAGAATCCCAAAGAACACCATGGACTGTTTGATAAAGAAACAATGATTGCTTTTTATTACATGCTGTAATTGTAATCAGTAACCCGTCTTGAAGCATTAAGAAGTTTAACTGTGATCATTCTGATGCTCTGTGTGTGTGTGAAAAGAGGAAGTGCAGATGGGCAGGGTGAAGCAATAGCCGGTCAGGCCAAAGGTGAGATGTAGAAAGCACCTAGTCTAGACAGAATGAGAGAAGAAAGAGGAAGAACCACAAGGGCATGTGTATGTGTTACAGAATAACAAGAAGAGTGTCAAGGATTTTTTGGACTTGGTACGGAGTTGGGATTCCTTCGAAGATGCTTTTCCGTCGCAGGAGGACCGTGGAAGGTTTGCTCAGACCAAGCCAAGCCTCCCCTCTCCTTAACCAGAAAATTTTGAGATTGAGACTTAGGATAGATGAGAGAAAGTAGTGGTTTGATTAGTGTTGTAATTGATTAATTCTTGATTTATAAAGCTG
>LKNJ01001362.1:112448-126288 GCA_002120245.1 Maccullochella peelii | reverse complement strand
CCAACGGAAAAAATTCCACTGGCTTTTTGTCGAGGGAACCAGGGCGATGCTAACTTCTGGGTTGGCCTACAAAATTCAATTAAATTCTATTTAAATAGCGCAAAATCATAACAGAAGTTATCTCAGGGATCTTTGTAAAATACGTCATCCCTGCAGCACTCTATCATATGATTTGCTTTCAGAGGCCCAAACAGGAAATGGGAGCAAGTTCAAAATAAATATAAAAACATTCTATAGAATTGTATTGTATTGGGCCCTCTCTGCTATTTCTTGTACTTGCTTACTGATAATTTTGGGATGGTGTATTCTGTAAAATAGTCAACAGGAAGAGGTCAGAAGTCAGTTGGTGGTCCAGCAACCCCTGACTTTACCCCTGCAGAGGAGCTGGCAATACCAAAACTATAATTGGCCAGTCTTGGAGGGCAAACCAGGTGGAACTTGGATCAATTAATAAAGACATTAGTTACAAGTTATACAGCTTTCATAAAGGGTGACTTATTAGAAATCGGTACCCAATTTACACATGATACTACATTTCAGTGTTTAAATGACTGAATAAGGAGCCTAGCCCACATCAGAAAAGTTAAAATCAACGGTCACAGCAGGCAGCGTCAGGGTGTTGAGTATTTATTCAAAGATCATTGAGGAGAGAATGCATATCTCACATGTTGGCCATGTACAGATGAAAGGTGAGAGTGAAGAAAAATGAGGCGCCAAAGAGGATCTCTCCCCACATCATCATACACATACACAGTATAAACACACACACACACACATACACACAAGCAAATGCATAATTTCAACAAATGTTCTGTCATTCATTTCATTGTAACTCATTTAATTTTAAATATTTAAGTGCTATGTCTGAACTCTTCTAGAGTGGTGTGGAGGCCTATTCTTAGCCAACCTGGACCAATGAAATGGAAATATGACCCTGTTTCTCTGCTCTCGGTGTAGCAGGGGGAGTTTTCCTGGGCACACTTGTCAAAAGCTTCAACAGAGTAATACGGACACTGTTAGGAAAAAATTAAGACTTCGTGGAAAAGTAATATGAGTTTTTACTCAAAATATTGACTTTTTCGTGTAATATTCTGACTTTTTTCTCAAAATGATGTCTTTATTCTAACATTCTGACTTTTCTCTTCAAATATAAAAATTTTTGACTTATGACTTATAACATTATGGCTATTTTCTTGAGATGTTATTTTTCTTGTAATATTACGACTTTTATCTCAAAGTATAACGACTTTTTCTTATATTACAAATTTTTCTCTTAATGCCCTTTTTCCAAATTACGACTATATTTTAAATCAAAATACAACTTTTTTCAGAAATACTTACTCTTTAAAAAATATTATGGATTTTTCCTCGAAATTACAACTCAATTCTCCAAACTTTCTGAATTCATTCTCAAAATTTTTTGACTTTATTCTCAAACTCTGTTTTTTGTTTTTGTTTTGACAGCAGCCCTAATACTCGTATTTCTAGCATCACCTATGCAACCAAAGCTGACACACGTATCCAGTGTCTTCAAATGCCAACAGCCCACGTGTTCCTAAAAGATCACTGATGAAATGGTTGTTGATAAAAACAGAATCCCTGAGTTACATTTTCCAGGTGAATAAGTGACATTTTACTTTTCTTTCTCAGACAGGTGTAAGTTCATTTTCAACTTCTTTTCTTGCATACACTGTACAATGAATGGAAAAATGAAGCAGTACCAAAGTTGGAGCAAACTTTTCAAAGCAAAAGCCCAATGAGCCATTCCCCAGCTGTTAAAGAACAAGGTCATTGTTGAAATCTTGAATGAAGTAGAAAAACTGGACATATCCAAACAACACGTTTTGTAGAAACCAGGGTGCATAAAAGTGCTTGTATAAAGGAAAAATAATTCTATTTTTTCATATATTTACATATTCTTTTTTGTGCAGTTTTAGCTAAGATGAGTTGTAGATGATGAAAAGGATGCAGGCCGGTGTAGCAACAATGCAGACTGACAGAGATAACATATCTCATTAGAATGGATGAGAGAGAGGAAGCTGTCCTTCTCCTCCACTGTAAACAAGGAATTAAATAGACTAGAGAAATCTAAACTCACTGACTGCACGCTGGTATTCATTGTCTTCAGCAATAACATCAAACACACTCATTCAGTTGGCTGTACAGAAGGAAAGCTGGGGTTTAGTACATTTTTGGGGACAAAGTGCTGTGTTGACACATTATCATAAAACTAATTCACGTCGGCCTCGCCGAAGACTCGGTTTCTAACTTCCTGAGAGCGTAAGACTCTGGCCCTAACCAGAAACAAGCCCTGGGCCCCTCCTGGACCTGAAAGATAACAGGTAGACAGCACATACCATGACTACAAATATGCCATTTTAGAGTTAAAAAAATGTATGTCCAGACATTCATGGAGGAGTTTTAATGTCTGAAGCCCCATTTCAGTATTAGTGGCTGGTCAGACCAGAAAGTGCGAAAGCGAAATGTAATTTGTGTGTCTTCACAAAAGGCAGCGCTACAAGCCCGGTGACGTAGCAGTGACTACTTGCAGGGCTAGTTTTCTCTCTGGTGAGCTAACTGGTAACATCATTTAGTTTCAAATGAGGGACTGGACTTTTGGATTTTTTAGGCCATGACATTATTTAGGTCGTGACACTTCCTTTGTGGCAGTTGCTACCTGCTACTTTAGCCACAGCAGTAAATTCAGATCCAGACTTAAAGGGGAAATTCCAGTATTTGTCAACCTAGGTCTTATTCTCATATTTTTGTACATTATAACTACTGGTCATGAGTATTTTACTCAGCACCTGCATTGTAGGGTTTTTTGAAATTTGGACTCTGGCAAGAACAAAGTCAAAAAGGACACGGGGCGAGAATAAGACCCTGTTTGACAAATACTTGAATTTCCCTTGAAGAAGGAAGGTGGAGGGCTGTTTCTAAACAGGGGCCATGTGAGGAGCAACGGACGGAAGCCCTTTCTAAGTGCCAAAGTGTGCTGGAGTGGGAGCCAGCTCGGTGTGTCCGTGGTCCTGGGAGGAGAAGCAGTCATCAGAGTGGATGAAGTGCAGGGCGGTCTGGTTGTAGCTCAGCATGGCCTGCTGCTTCTCCTCTGGGCTGTAGTCCAGAGAGTGAGGGTGGACCTGCTGGATGTGCCTCTTGATGGTGCTGACCTTCAATGTGGCCAGAGTGGCTCCACACACCATGCAGATGAGCCCGTGTCTGCGGCAGTCGTAATCCATCAGGTACTCCATCCGCCAGCGCACCTGGTAGTTCCTCCTCTGGTCCTTCCCAGGGTAATGGCCATGGCGAGAGGGTGTAGCTGCGGCTGCGGCTGCGGCGCTGCTGTCCCTCGCTTTACCCTTCCCTCCACTCACACCCTCCTCCTTCTTCACCATTTTGCTGGGTGTTCTGACATCCGCGGAAGCGTCCTCATTCGTCTCTCCTGTGGTGTCTAGGACATCAGCTTTGCTCGGGTTGATTTCTGTTAAAACAATAAGTGAATGAGTGGGAGCGTGCTATTGTAGTTAAACCAAATGAACCACCTTACTTTGACATTCTTGTCTATTTCCTTTGCCAAGACTACTAACAAACAAAGCTGCCCTGCTTATATCACAAGCTGCTATCTCATGCCTTTTGTATCCTAAAGCTGCAAGATTGTATGTAAAAAAACAAACAAAAAAAAACATTGTACCATAGTACTGTGAACACACTTTTATTTTTAATTTCACATCTGCCAAATAAATGTAAGTAGAAAGCTTTTAATGTGAAACAAATGTGCAGGAAGTGTTTTATTGACACTAGCACCGGTAGAAAAAAGGGCAAAGTAGAAGCTATTAGAAATGACAAGTGAATGAAAACAGTATTTGTGTTAAAAAGAGAAAGTGAGAGCAGCAGAGCGGTGAGTATGACACAACTCTGTTGTTGTGCTGATAAATAGTGCTGTGGAAACTGACATTACACTGAATTTATCAAGACAATAAATAAACATGGAGGAAAGGTTGAGTTGGCACTAACAGCAAATTAAAACAGGAGCAGAAATCAGGGATAAAATATAATAGGACAATAAGGAAAATAAGGAATGAAGCCCTGTCTCTAGTATAAGCCCTCTTCTATCTGCAGCTGACATTAATAAACACTCCTATTTGAGAATTTATAGTTTTACAGTAGCAAGTAACAGTGGCTAAAAGCATCTCACCATCTTGAATTTGCGTGCCTTCACTAGAATAATCTTTGGTCCAGGCAGCAGCCATGGCTTCCCTTTCATGTCGGCTCAGGGTTGTGGTCTCAGGGTGACATTCCTGGATGTGGCGGCGGAAGCTGCTGACCTTGGTTTCGTGCAGGACCTGAGAACACACCATGCAGAACGTGCCCCGGCCCTGAGGCCCGTAGGCCACCAGGTAGTCAAGGCGGAGACGCCATGGGTCGCCCCCACGCAGCCGCCTCTTCCTGGGCTGGCGGAGGGGCTGGGGTCCCTGTTGTGGAGCTCCAACACCTCCATCCTCACCGATAAGACAAGTGTCCTGAGTTAAAGTGCCATCACCTCCTGGGTACAAGTCAGTGTTGATCTGGATGGCCTCCACGTCCTGAGCAAAGAGGTCCACCCTGCCTTCTTTGGTGTTGGGCTCTGATTTGATTGAATTTTCTGACTCTTCTGTTATGGGCAGAGAATCGTACAACATATAACATGTGAAAGATTAAAAGATATACTAGTATATTACTAAATAAATTAGTTCTTTGACATTCAACAGGTCCCATGAGGTTTTGGCACTGTGCTTGGGGATTCATGGGAACTGTTGTTATGGATGATATTGTTGGATGCTGATGGGGCACACAGAGGAACTCATAAAATCAAGAAACATGGACTGTGATCAGACTGCTTTGACTGGGGGGGCAGTAAGAGATGTTGAATGGTCACCAGCTGCTGCTGTGTTGATTGCCCCAGAGATGATGTGTTTTTTGTAGGTCAACCTGGACGTTAACATCGCCGTGGTTCCATCAGCCAAAGTCTAATGGCATTCTTCCTCTGGATTGAAGCAGAAAACAAACTCTGTGGCCAACAAAGGCTTGATGACACTTACAGGTAGCCTAATGTTCAACAAGATAATCTTCACAAATAATCACTACCCATTCAGAAATCCCACTGAGTCTGAGAAGATAGAACCCTGTAGTACCGGGGCACTCTGACTGTTCTTTAGGACTGTAAGCTATAACGTGCACTGCTTTATGTTATGAATATAATAATACAAGCCCATAATGTATTTCATTTTAAGCCCACCTCCACCCCCCTTTACAACTTTATTTATATTACATTTTATAAATATCTTTATATATTCTTACACGGACTGGTGTATTCAAAAAAAGCTTAATCTGCCTTAATCCAATATAGTTTTCTAGTCCACTAACATATTTTCTATTTAAACGTTTAAACTACAATGTAATTGGCATTGTTCATTTTAAATGTTACTTCTTCTTCTGCTACTCTGTTTACTGGCACATTACAGCCATGCATAAAATGTAGCCTATACCGCCAAACTACACTGTGCAACGAGCCTAGTTTATTCGCTCCAAACCAGTTGAAGGAAACGCGCCTAATTTGCATTTCAGTGTCAAAATTGGTTAATGACTCATCATCTCTCATCTCCCTCAGCCTGCAAAGATGCACAGACTACTTCCCCAGCACAGCACAGGTCAACAGAAGGAGCCTGTAGAAAGGCATTTGCAGGCTTCAAGGCACCAAGCACTTTTAGGAGGAACCTTCCCATTTCAAAGAAATTATGCCTCCTCAACATCATCAGCCCTGATGGCTCTGTGCAGATATCCACAGCTGCTGCACTGTCCCCCGAAACCTCTGACAGGATACTGATAATAGCATCCTGATTCTCCATAAGGCACTTGGTCACATCATGGAGACTTGTTATCTCCAACAGGTGTTTTAGGGAGGGGACACCATCGTTTTGTGACACATAGTGACGATGAAACAAGGAGTGCTGTGATCCTGATAGATCAAAAAATGGTTTTGCACATGGCTCTGCTTGCATTGCATTGACCACTGCTAAGTGCAGCTGGTGGCTATAGCAGTGGATATATGGAATATCCTTCCCTACCTTCTTTTGCAACAAGGCCTGAACCCCACCCCTGATCCCACTCGTGACAGCAGCCCCATCGTAGCATTGACTGATGATTTCATCTGCACTGTAGTCAGAAATATGTTGAAGAATTTGGGTGGTCATTAATTCTGCATGTAACTGACTAAGCACATGCTGTGTAAAACTTAAGTTAGCTAACAGTAACACACATGCAGCTAACTACGCCTACAAGGTAGGTAGAAGGCAAATGATTGAAAATAAATAACAACCGCAATTTAGCCAAATAAATCTAGCAGCAACAAATCAAATCTCATGGATGAACTAAAACTAAAAGCAGGCTCCTCTCATTGGACTCACTGAGTATGAGCATAAACTAGGCTGGTAACCAGAGTATAAGCAACTGAGTAGTGACGAAGTGAAATTATATCAAAGTAACTGCTCTCCCCGCTACGTATCCAGTTTTTATATTGCCAGACCAACAAATCAGATATAAATAAACTTTGATTATTTCGATGTGGCATGTTTGTGATTGGCCAAATCACAAATCCAGATAAGCAGTGATAAAAAGGGCTGGTGGGTGGTGGACGGGTGGATTTGTGCTTGTGACGTCAGTACATTTCAGATGTCAGACTGATAAGACTAAAAGATAAGATGAATTTATCAAACTCTACATTATCTGGTTCTATAGATCCACCAGCAGTCACATACTCAGAGCTGTTCTGGATCAAATCTACTTAGTGTTTTCCTTCATACCAATGGCACATTTTGCTTTTGAGTGTATATAGTGTTGTGCCTTCTGTTCTTACCATGAGCCTGAGCCCAGGCCTGCAGGATGCAGTGCTTCTCCTCGGAGCTGAAGACCAGGGAGTTGGGGTGGGTGTCCAGCACGTGGCTCTTGATGTGGTCCAGGTGAAGCGAGGGCAGTTCTCCTCCACACACCATGCACAGCAGCCGGCCGGCCTCCGCCTCATACTCCATCAGGAACTCCTGGCGGAACCAGGCGTGCAGCGAGTCATTCAGGTAGCGTTCCAGGGTCCGGGCTGATGGCCCGGGGGGGTCCTGCTCCTCCTCTTGGGGCTGGGGGGCATCACCCTCCTCTGAGTGGGGAGATAAACTGAGGGGCTGTTGTTGCTGCTCCTGGGGTGTTACAGGGTATGGGGGTTCTGCTGTATTTAGAAAATATAAAACAAAACTTGGGTATCATTGCTGTTGGTCACAGTATCTTTTTTGATACTACCACTGGGGGTTTGCCAAAGAGAACATTTCAAATTCTATAGGGACTTTAAAATGATCTATATGTATGTGTATGTGTGGCTGTTGTAATATTGAGGAAACAAAAAACTGATATGAAGTTCATAAAGTCCTTTGAGCTTGTACATGATACACGTCTAAACAGGACAAAGGGTGCATTGACCTCACACTGTGGCAATAATGGAAGGTAACAACCACAAGAGTTTATTTTATGATTCTTTTATGATCTTTTATATAACAGGACATTCAGTTTTCACTGGGGATTAAGACATTATAACTACATTCATTCTTTGTGTTTTATTATGAATCATAATTTTAATGGGTACATTTCAATACACAAAACAAAATTAATATAGATGGCTTTTTGGTAGAGCTGAATTTGCACATAGTTTGTGACTCTATGTGACCTCGATAAGTAGAGATAGCACATTCCCTGTCTTTCAAATGAGAAGTTGAACTCATGAGCAATGTAATGGACCCTTGCTCATTTCAGTACATTCATGGATTTTTTGCTGCTATGGCCTTACTTGTGCTATGCTTTAGCATTTTTTGTTATGCTCCACTTTCCTCTTGTGGCCACAGTGGGCGCTGCAACAATTGTTTGGTGAGTCCCCTAAACATAATTTGTTTTTTTATTTACTTTTTAATTTATTACTTATTTTGTAATAATCTCTCTATTATTTATTTCTATATTTCATTGAATGTGCATAGCAATGCACTTTGTATGTAGCTGCTAAATGATGTCTGAATGTTTGTTTTCAATTTCAATAGTGATAAAAAAGAAAAATCAACCATGAGTGATATAATATTAATCGCAGTGGGAAAAGTCATCCTCTGCATCCTAACTGTTTAGGCTGTAGTCAAACTGACTCCAGTTCTGCAGCTAGTGCTTTGTTCAAGGGTAGTGGCCGGAGGGGTGGGAGGGAAGCAAAGAGCCTGGAGGAAACCCATGCAATTCCACAGAGAACATGCAAAACATAAAGAAACTAGGTTATGAAACAACTTTGTTTTCACATCCTTTGATGTTGGAAATCCAACCTACAACCTTGTTTCTGCAAACAGTGCAAACACTCTTACTTTACTACTTCTGAGCTCGCTCAGTTATTTAGATTCAGGTTAGATGACAAGTACAGTCTTGTGGATTCCTCTGTGGAATAGTAAATAAACATTTTTTACTTCAACCATCAAAGTGAATTCATAACTATTACTGTAGCCAGAATAACCAACATGAAGGAAACCACTATATGTTGGTCTTGAAAGCTCCATAGCTAAAAATGAAGTCATTTTAAGGTGTATATAGCTTAGAGACATTACTCTAGTGTGGATATACCAATACAGACTCTGACTTGAAGTAACTACCTGAAGCCCCCACCTGTTCTGTTCAGCTCAGGTAAGTTCACAAGGTTAAAGGTGCCCTGTGGAGTTTTCTTGTAAACAAATTTAAAAAAAACATTTCCTTTCTTATAAGGCTGTCCCCAATGCCATTTTTGGGGCTTCGAAGCTGAATATTCAAAGCTTCAGCTGGGGGGTGTACAAAATGGGCAAGAATCACATCAAACAGCCATTTTTATGGCGTTTAATTAGTGTCAAAACCCACATACATAAAAACCAGGCGCGCACAGAACAGTATCCGGGAGCGGAAAAGCATTCTCGCCAGTGAGCACTTCTGCTCTGCGTGCACAAATGCGGCCTCATGAGCACAGCGCTGTGGCGAGCACGAGCTCGACCCTCCATACACTCTCGGAACTGCTCAACACTCATTCGCTCGTCAAGTTGATTTTTGAGACTTTGGAGGCGGGGATGGAATAGAGAGTGGCTGATGTCTCCCCTTCTTTGCACCACATTCGAATACTGATTTGGACGGCGATTACCATGGCAACATTTGAAGCTTGGAAGCTTTCAAGCATTCGGGTCAGCCCTACTTTCTTATAAAACATGTGGAAAGCCAATTTTTAAAACATATTTAAAATTCCATGCTTGCTAGCTTTTAGTCTTCTTCTTCCCTGCCTTTGCAAGCACATTGCTACATTTCTTGGCACTTTTCCACCACCTACTGTCAATCAGTGGGATAGCGTGACATCAGCAGGAATGTGTATTGCATTGCTAGTGCGTGTGTGTCCTTGTTCGTGTGGATGTGATACAAACAAAATGGGGACCTACTCCTAAAAGCATTGCTCCATAGCACTACTAATGGTCAAAAACTCCACAGGATACTTTTAACTTCCTGGCCGATTGTATGGAAGGTAAATGAGGGAAAAACCAAATGTTTTGCTACTTCCACTTAAAAGGATAGTTTAACAATTTGGGAAATACACTCATTCGCTTCTTTTCTACAAGTGAGATGAGAAGATGGATATCAGTCTCATGCCCATGTGTTAAGTACAGAGCTGGTGTCAGGATATGATTAGCCTAGCTTAGCATAAAGACTGGAAGCAGGGGGAAACAGCTAGTCTGGCTCTGTCCAAAGTTCAAAAATATATATACCAACACCTCTAAAGCTCACTGATTAAACTAGAATAATAATAATAATTAACACACATGGTACAGAAAATATAATATGACAGTCAACTGGATAAATAAAATCAGAATTTTTGGGGGGTAAATTTAGAGAAAGCCTTTATTTTTCATGTCTGGTCATACTTTTATGAGAGGGGCTTAGACTCTAGACTTCCGTATTCCTAAAGTAATGGCTACGCCCCTGCTTAACAATATGGACACAGACTTCCTCACTGCCAAAGTTGTTGTTTTTGGGTGAACTATACCTTTGATTAATGAGTCATTCACTACAGTCAAAACTCCTACCTCCATAATTTTTGACTTCTGTCTTGCATTTGTCTCCTGGGTTTTAATTTCCAACAAAAGAGCCCTTCAAAGCAGTGTTGTTTTACAGCAGAGTTGGAAATGTCAGATAATTTCAAAAGCTATAGTATTTGCCTATTTGCCTTACATTTGAAAAAAGGTGATTTAAATTTGAAACGGGTGCTCATAACCTGTGTAATCTGTATTATTATAGTCAAAAATTTAAACTTGATTCTATTCTGTGAATTTTTTCTCTCTCATATTACAGATATGACATAGGTTACCTCAGAACAGTCATGTCCAGGCAGTTCTTCCCTATCCAACCCCCAACGCATCACATAAGGAGTCGGTCTAGCACTGCTCTTTATGACAAAGTGCCCCGGGATAACGCTGTTATGATATGGCACTATATAAATAAAACTGAATTCAGCTGAATCACTGAATCATTACTCCTTCCCCTCCTCCTCACACCAACATGCCAAGACATAAACTCATACTGCCACCAAGTGTGAGATTTAGAAAGCTCTTAGCCAAGAGTATAACCCACCGGCAGCATGTTGGTCGGAGTCCAGCTGCTCCTCTTCTTCCTGAGGTGAAGGTCCAGCAGCAGAACTGTATGACCTCTGACCTCCCCCCAGACTCAGGTGGCTCTCCCACCCCAAGCGGATGACCTCCTTGTCGGCAGTGCTCCACAGCAGGGAGTCGGGGTGCTTCTGTCGGATGTGCCTCTTGATGGTACTAAGCTTCAGGGTGGCCAGCGAGCTGCCGCACACCATGCAGATCATCCCATGCCGCTGGGGGTCGAAGTCCATCAGATACTCACTGCGCCAGTACTCGTGGTAGTAGCGGCGGTGGTCGCGGCCTGGGATCCGGCTCAGGCCCGGACGTGAGGCCCTCTGCACCCTGGGTTTGCGTCCAGATGGCCCGGGCGCTGGGGAGAGGAGAAGCGGCTGGTCTGGGCCCTCTGTGATGCTCCAGTAGCTGGTGCCTGGAGACCTGACAGGTGTGACCATGCCAGCCTCTGATTCCTCCTCACCATGGCCATTGGCAAGACCGTCCTCTTCTGACGGGAACAAGAGAGAAAAGGAAGACATCCTGTCTGTTTAGAAATGTTTATGGCAACTAAAAATCTTAAAGACACAAATATAAGAAATAAATATCTTATCGGAAGAGACGACTCATCCTTTTTCTCTTCTGACACCAATTCCAATAGTTAAGCTCATTGTGTTGGTCAATATGGAGTACAAATCTGATAGCAGTACTATTAGCAGTACTACTAATCTGTAAACCTCTCTGTGTGGATCTGATTGGAATCTTCTTAGTTCTTCTTCTTCTTCTTTTAGGTTTATAAATGTGTTTGTTAAAATTTGTAATGGCCGTGTCTAAGAAACTGTATCTACTGTGGATCTGGCCAATGCCCGATCCACTTACTAAGGTGCCAGTATTACCACTGTTTTTACACTGATGAACAATTACAGTTATATTTATTGGAGCCCAACCAATAAATTGTCAAATGTCATCATATCAAATCATATCACAGATAACAATGTGTATGTAGGCTGATAAGTGACAAGAAATTGCAGTACGGGAATGACAAAAATATGTTTGAGTTCATTCAGAAACAGCCTCACTGTTACTCTTCACTGTAAAATGTCCCTCGCAATACATATCTTAAACAAATGTAAGAGAGCCATATGTATACCTATATAGATATATTGCTACAAACACTCATATTAACTTTGGTATTGACCTCTGTCAATCTGTATTGTCCGGGCTATCGTATCTGTGTGCTGACCAAACTGTGTAGTTTCCCTAAATGTGGAACTACTGCTTATGGTGTATGTACATTTTGTGTTTACATGTGTTTGTCTATGCTCTCGTACACGGGTTGCACATAGGTCTCTCTTGATATAAATTGCCTGTTGAAATAAAGGATTTCATCAGGATACATCAGAGAAAGTGGCATAAGTAACATGTTACATATATAATAAATAATAGTACATACACATAAAGAGAGATTTTCTCGAATGTAATCTTTGCTGTCATTGTTTGGCTCATGATTACTGACAGCTGGAACTCATAGGTTTCCCAGTGTCATTTTTTAACACTCTGTTAACTTACCTTGTTTGTATACTGTTCATTTCGTGTTTTTGCGTCCTACGCGAAGGGATTCTCGTGTTACGTATTATCTAGGCTAATATGGGTTATTTACTCCAATAACCCATATTATTATTGTTTATTCATCGGTATGAGGCGGCCTGTGCCGCGTCTGTCCACTAGGTGGCAGCTGTGTGTCTCGGTCCGCCTGCCTGCGTGCTGTTGAGCCTTTGTTTATAGGAGCCACAGAGACGGAGGGGCCATGCTGCTCCATGGCATTGTCCCTGACACGGATTAACTGGCTGCTTGACAATGGCCGTGGCTCTGACAGCCACGCAGACCCACTTTGCGGTGGGAAACACCAAGAATAATAACACGAGTTTTTTTCTTTACCTCCCAAGTCACTCTCCTCTTGCGTCGCTTCCTCCTCCCCGCTTATTATTAATGAGAGCAGCTCAGCCTGCTCGGCACACCGGAGGTCCACAGGCTCGCTTCCCCCCGGTTCTTTCTCTTCCATCACTGGCCTGGCTGCTGTTTTAATAGTGGCTAGTGGTCCTCCTTCCGTCACTGTATCGTAGCGCTGAAGCGGGACATGTCACTCTAACAACAACATGTTACAACAGTAACATGTTAACACCGCTCGGCACCGTTCGACACGCATCTGGCAGGCTCTCTATAACGAGCCCATCGCAGAGGAGCCCGTGCTCTACGATGTCCCCCCACGCGCCCCGCACGGGAGCCAAGTTAACTTTTCATAGAATCACACAATCATGTATTCCGCTGGCGAATAGAGCCCGCTCCTCCGTCCTGCTCTCAGTGCAAGCGCCTCAGCGCAGGCCTCCAGTAATGTATTTTAAGGCTCTTGCTTGTCTTTAGGGTGGGGAGCCGGACTAGGGGCCCCTGGGGCTCCTTAAGGGGCTCCTGGGTAAATTTAAAGAGACAGTAGCAGCGTCGACAATGCACGCACACCCCCGGGGGTGGGGAGCGGGGGGGGCAAACGGAGCAGCAGGCGCTAATACTGATAAGCTGCTAATACTAATGCTGTTGTTCTCACAAAATCATGCGATAATAGAATCGGTTTGGTTCGGCAAAGCATCGGTTAAAACACGAGGCGGGTCCATTGCAAATCAGGTCCCCATGAGCTCCAGCTCATAATATTTTGTGCTGGGGATTTTTTTTCTTTTTATTAAAACCTGTGTTTATAACAAGCTACATTTTGGGTCTATACCAGATAACAGCCTGGCCATAGGGCTGCAACACTTATCTTCATTATTGACTGCCCGTTATTTGCTTGATTAATCAATTAATTGTTTGGTCAAGAGCCTAGTTGACATATTCAAATCTGTTTTGTCATGACCGATGGCCAAAAACACAAAGATGTGCAGTTTGCTATCACAGAAGACAAAGAAAACCAGCAAACTGTGAAAACATAAAAATTAGTTAAATGATTAGATTACTATTATTACAATTGTTGGCAATCAATTTTCTGTCGACTGACTAACTGATTAACCAACTAAGTGTTTCGACTCTACATCTAGTCTCATTTGTTGCAATTTAATTCTATTTAATTTAATTATATATTTGTTGGGCGTTGCCCCCCCCCCCCC
>LKNJ01001362.1:100790-112282 GCA_002120245.1 Maccullochella peelii | reverse complement strand
CCCCCCCCCCCCCCCCCAAGTCCCACCCCTCTTGGTATAGATTACGATTTTAAATAAGATCTATAAAGAGATTTTACAAATGTGTCTACTTTTATCCATTACTAGCCTACTTATACTACCACCACTACAAGTACTATTTTTTCATCAAACTTGCCTATTCATGATGCACATTTGATCATTGCGCATATTATTCAAATCACAAATCGCACTGTAGCCCTATCCCTGCTGATTCTGCACAAACCCCCACATCAATTGAGGTCATCTGTAGAAAAAACAATAAATCAATGGACCTTTGTCCAGCTGTTCCAAGTTGGAAAAGACTATATGTTATTGCAAGCTTTACACAATCTCTCTGCATTATCACTGGATTTTCTTTTGATTGGTTATTCAGTTAGTCTCCTGTCCCAAATTCAGGTTCTCCTGAACAGTGAAGTGAGAAATGAGGTGAGGCCTAATTAGCAGTCAGACTGATGTTGTGACTCATATTAGCTCATAGCCACAATTCTGTGAAATCATTTTTTATGCGTCCTCTTAATGGATTAGGGGTTGAAAAGGAAATGAAGGGGCGTTCTACTATAGTGTCTCTGTGTGTCCACGCCATAGAGTGAACACACACACACGCACACACACACACACACACGCGCACACACAGAGCGAGCATCCAGGTTCCACATCCTGGTACTTTTCAGCGTTGTCAAGGCAGCCTCAGAGCACGGCTGGCTGGCGGAAAGTAGCTGCAGTGTCCTGGCAAAATATCTGTCCAAAAACGTTCACAAAACTGTCCCGGAAAGTTAGGTGTAACTAAAAGGTAACGGGTATGCATGTTTTTCTTCCACACGTTTCCAAGCGTCCTGCTTTACGACAGTAATGTGCGGGTTTTCTCGCTTCTTTTAGACAGGCAGCAGACTCAGACAGGCGCCAGTCCGTGTGGACAAGAGAAGGAAGATCTTGTCCATTGTGCTGCTGAGAGAGACAGCGCTGTAGGCACGATTTACGCTCTTATATGGCATCTTTTTTCACTGCGTTTCTGTATGTATTGTTAAATGTGCTTCAGCTGGGTCGCTTCGCTGCGTTTACAATCACATAGACACAGAATAAAGAATAAAAATGGCTCTCGACAGATATAATTTGTGATAGAAAGGGACAGGTTTAAAGGGACAGTGTCACTCTGCTGCTTCCTTCCTGGTTCCTGTAGCCTATACAGACACGACGTGTTCTATCACCACAGCTGAAGAATGAAATTATGTAATATTTCTATCCTTAAATGCTACGTTTAAATATTTAGCCAACTATGAGATGTAGGCCTACTCTGTCTCACGTGGAAATCGTGTTGTGATAGAGGAGATGGGCGTTTTAGTACGTACGCATTGTCTTTTGGTTTGTATTTAACCCATTTAAACAAGCGCCACTGGAAATTGTAACACTCGCTATTGTGAGTCCAAATATGATATTTTTTAGCAGGGTTAGTGAAGGAAAAAGTTCCAAAAAAAAGCACATGTGAAACTAATGTTTTCAGAAGTGAAATGTCCTAAAACCACATGTGCCTGTATGTGAATTAATTGCATATGAAATGTTTCACATGTGATTAACCACATTCCCTGAAATGTGAATTTATCACATCTGAAATGTGATTCACAGGTGATATTAAATCACAAACTGATGTTTTTGTGTGTTATGTCTTAGGCTACATTTCAAATGTGAAGTATCTGAAAATCATGTGGCTTTATGATGTGAATTCATCACACATGTGATAAACCCCATGTGCTTGAATGTGATTGTATCACACTGAAATATTATGCACATGTGGTATTACATGTTAGATTATGTTTTTACATAAGATGACTTACATTTCACATGTGGAATCTCTGAAAATCACTTGCGCCTTCACAGGTGAAAGATTGTCTAGTAATATTATTTTACACATTACAATTTCTAAAGTTAAAGTGGAGCAATAACTGTTCACTGTCAATATACTGTATCTAATGCAATCCACATATTCTACCTATCTAAAGTTTTTGTTCAAACTTTCGGAGAGGTGCTAATTCAACTATGTGTTCATTACTGAGGTTGTAGTTAATGTTGTTGTTGTACTGGACTGCATTATATTGAAATGTGGTTCTAATATTCTCATGATGAAATGATCTGTTGATTAATTGATTAGTTGATTAACAGAAAATTAACCGGCAACAATTCTGATAATTGGATACTAAGAGTCAGTTGCTAAAATGTAAAAATTCGCTAGTTTTCTTAGTCTCCTATAGTAGCAAACTTGACTGTTGATCAAACAAGATAAGACTTTTAAATACATCAACATGTACTCTGGTAAATTGTTATGGGCATTTTTTACTATTTTATAGACCAACATTTTATAGACTTTTATAAAATATCTGACATTTTATAGACCAAATTATTAATTGAGAAAATATTGGCAGACTAATCAATTATGAAAATAATCGTTAGTTGCAGCCCTAGATTGTAAATGGGGTGGGCAAAACATTAGAGACACCTATCAATGTAATGCAGTCCAGTACACTGTCAACTACAACCTCAATGACAAGCACATAGAGTGGCCACTGAGTGTATATCATTGCTCCACTTTGACCTCAGATAATATAATATTTTTTTGTAGGAATGCTGGGATCTCTTTTTTAAAAGATAAATTATATTAAATTACTTTGTTGCAACCTCTTTGATAAATGACTCCCTCAGATCACTGTTCTGTTGGCTCATGATACCAGGTTTATTACAAAGTAAGATGCAAATGAGAATTGTTTTCTGTTCCTCAGGACACATACCGATGTGATGTCTGAGAGATTTGGCAGCTGCTCTGCAGAACAAAAACATCTACTGCAGCATCATATAGGAGGACACCATGTAAGTTAATGGCAGTGAGGATTCTGGACGGAGGGGATGAATTGAATCAGCGTTACAAGGGAAGAGCCAACCAGTACTGTTGGATGAGAACTGATGGGCTGTTCAAGCTGGCGATAGCATGCCAACTGCAAAAGGTAAAGGTGGTTCAATGTCCCACCGCTACCGGCCTGCCTCAGAATATGATGACACCACCCTCGCCCAAAAGAGAGAATACTGGAGAACCAAGAAACGAGAGCAGAGGGCCAGACTGTCAGAGCAGAGAGGAAAGCCAACACAAGACAGCCAAGGAGAAAAACTCTTACATCTAAATGCCCCTGCAGTGGTGAATTCCAGTTTATCTGGCTCCTTTGCTGCTTTCTCGTCTCCTTTGCAGAGTAAGGATGACTCATACAAAACAGCCAATGTCTCCCCTGCATCACAGAGTGGAAATACAGTGGGGGACAGCTCAGTTGAAGCCACTGAAAGCCAAAAGGAGAAGTGGCTTCAGACAATGAAACTCAACAAGGTCTTGCCTCAGTTGCCAGCATCATGTTCCATCTCAGCCATAGGTGCTGGGGGCAACACAACCACAGTGAAATGCCTAACAGCAAGGGGTGCTGTGAGCAGAGCCATTACCTCACCCAAACCCAGTGGAACCCAGCTGAACACCAGTTCCTCAGTGCCTCCAGTCAGAGTGACCAGAATTACCAATGGCAGCTCCGCTAAAACAACACCTCAGCCATGTGTGTCTATGCAGGGCGCATCTGTCCCCAAAATACAACATAAGGCACAAGTTGCATTACACATTCAGCCCAAGGTCTTACCAACCAATGTGACCACAGGTATGATTTTTGTGTCTTCTCCATGTGTCCCTGTTTCTGTTAAAACAGAGGGCAAAACGGCGAACGCAACACCTCAAAGTGGAACAAAGAGTGCCTTGGTCACCTCGCAGAGGGCTAAATGTGTTCGCAACTCACAACCTTCGCTGGAGTCCGAGGAGGAGAGAGCAGCCAAGCGCAGAGAGCACTGGCGGATCAAAAAGCGAGAGCAGAGAGCAAAGGTGGCAGCCCGGATAGCTAAAGCCAGAGAGAGGACACAGAGCACAGAGATAACATTACAGAGGCAAACAGCACAAAAAACAGGACTCGTGGGCAGTACGATTCTTCAGCATCTTCCATCTCAGTCGTTATTGAGAGGAGCAGGCCAGAAGCAGTGTCCTACTCGAGGCAAAACTTCATTTACATCTGCCAAAAGGGAAAATGATAAACTGCAAAGTGGGGCAGCACATTTAGCTACAGTTAACCTGCAAGCAGATCAGATAAAAGTACAAAATCCACATGGGAATAGGACAACCATCACATCTGGTGTTATTTCTGTGAAAAAGCGTGGGGAGTTGCATAGAAAGCTTCCAAGTTATGTACATCTTTCTAATGTTTCCAGAGGAATCGCACGATGTAAAACACCTAGACAGAGATTCATCGAAGCTCAGAAGAATTTCATGAATCAAAGAAACATAAAATGTAAATCCGCATTTCATGCTTCGGTCTTTGGTACCAGAAATATCCCCAAAATCGACCCCAATGACACACCTGAGCAGATAATAGCCAAACGGAGAGAGTACTGGCGGATTAAAAAGCGCGAACAGCGAGCTAAGCTGTCAATGGAGGTGAAGGCTCGGTTGAAGGAGAAGGACTCTCTGATGCGCAGAGTGAAACGTTACCAGAAAATCCTAGAGGAGATGAGGAGGGCCAGAGCGCTGACGCAATCAGCAGGAAGCACCCTTACCCACGCCTCTGAGACCATTGGAGGGTTCATTAAAGAGGACGGGACAGTGACCATTAACATTCCCCAGGTTCCTACAGATCACAGCACAGCAGCACACAAAAGTAAAGAAGAGATTTATGTAGTTTCTAATAATACCCCCATCACAAAACCTCAGCATCAACCTGATACTAAACGGAGAGGTGTTGCACCCATTCATGTAAACCAGCCCCCCCCTCCGCTCCACCCCGCTCAGGTGAAAGTCTCGTTTCCTCTTGCTGGACAGTCGGTCAACAAGCCTCCAAGATTACTCTCAATCAAACCAAGGACTCAACTTGAAAGCACAAGTGTTCCATTAGCAATCCAAACTGTAGGTCAGCTCACACTCACTCATGCTCAAACCCCTGAAAATGCCGTTTCTGGAGGATCAACAGCAGGGTCGGACCTCGGTGGCTGTGTCATGAAAATGGCCGTCTCAAGTAGTGCACCGTCGCTATTAGCGCTCTCTCTGGATCCAGAGTTGACAGAGGAAGAGAGGATGGCAAAGAAGAGGGAATACTGGAGGGTAAAGAAACGTGAGCAACGAGCAGCTCGTGCTGCTCGACTGAAGCAGGGTGTCTTACAAGCAAGGGCCAATGCGGCCTTCCAGAGGAGGAAGGCCCAGAAGCAAGTAGCTGTAACCACTGTACCACTTGGCAGAAGGCTTACTAAACATACAGGAAATGCACAACCTCTCCCCAACAACTGTGTGCCTGATACGCCACATGCAAGTGAAATAAAACAAGAGCGTGAGTCTATGCCAGCAGTTGACCTAAATTCTCAACCAGAACAAGCCATCTGTCCAAATAACAAACCCCCAACCTCCCCACCGCCACCTCCAGTGCTTCAGCCAGAGCCTGACCCAGCTGTGAATGCAGATAGCCAAGCTACCACTCTGCTAGCTGTGGCCTCTATGAAGAAACTTCTGGAGGAATCACTTAGCACTGTGACGGAATGTAAAACTGAGCAGACTGACATTAAAATAGACTCAACGGAAGAGGC
This sequence comes from Maccullochella peelii, assembly GCA_002120245.1. Classification (NCBI taxonomy): domain Eukaryota; kingdom Metazoa; phylum Chordata; class Actinopteri; order Centrarchiformes; family Percichthyidae; genus Maccullochella; species Maccullochella peelii. The sequence goes on along the minus strand of LKNJ01001362.1, from coordinate 106,627 downwards.
TTCAGAGCCAGAGATGAAGCCAAATTTACCTCAGCTCTTTTTTGAAAAGGATGAGGTGGCTCCTATTTCTGCTGACCTGACGCTGGAGATAAAAAGCTGGCCGCCAGATGCTGATGCCTTGGTACAAGAAGGTTCCCTAAGCCCTCATTTCAAGGACTCATCACAAATTAGCGAGACACTTCCACCTCTTCCTATCTCCAATGAAGTAGTCCTGTATCCCACCTGTGAGCACTCACCCCAAACCCCTTCTAACTTGATAGTAAACCCCTCCATGGAAACCTCTGACAGCCCATCTTCACCACGCAGAACCCAGAGGCTCCGCACCAAAAAAGCAGGTCATGAAAACTGCTGTTCACCAGAGCCACCAAAGCTACATCATCTACCCATGGACCAACTACAACCACAGCAACAACACTGTAATCAACAGTGTCAGGCACAAGAACAATGCCAAAACAGCAATTCACCATCAGCACAAACATATCGCAGTGTGGTGACGGAGCACAGCGGTTTGACCAGCTTGCAGAGGAAGAGGGAGTACTGGAAGCTGATGAAGAGGCAGCAAAGGGCCAGGTTAAAGGCCAGGCAGAAAGAGAGGCAGGGAGAATGCAACAGTCGGCTTTCCCAGAAAAACATCCAGGTGATGTGACACATGGAAATAATGTTTGTACCATCTGCAACGTGTAGATGCCAATACATTGTGTGGCAGTGTAACAAACAGCCAATATTGTAACAATTCGCTAATATTGAACATGCTTGATATAGCATTATTTAGCATTGATTTGATTGGGTTTTAGAGAGACAGTGTGAGGGAGTCAGAGCTTAAGTCCTGCCCCCTTTGCTAGCTAGCCTCTGCTACACTAGCATTTGCATTTGTTTCACCTCTGTTTCTAACAAGTGGAAACATGATGTTGAGGTTTTTGTAAAGTTTGAGCACCTCATCATTTTAATTACAATAAGCCTCAAAGTGTGGTTGTGTTTATGAGAAGACCTACTGATGTGGCATTCACTAACTTAACTTTTGTACGTTGAAAATTTCTGAAAGATTTGAGCTCTTAAATTGTGGTGTATGTTTTTAAAACTGTTGGAGCCCATAGAAGTTACTTTTGATTGGTTTTAATAATGACTTTTGTTGTCTACTCTTTTCATGTTCCTAGCATGACACTGAAATGTTGCCAACACAAGTTTTTAAAAAAAGGAAACAAGGCAATGTCAGTTTTTTTTGTCAGTCACATAGCAGTGTTCAGTGTTTTCAACAGTGTTCTTGGCTAACTATGTTTAGATATGTGCAAAAACTTTTTGTTTGATTTCTGGTGTGCACCAGAAACTATCTGGTGTTCGCTAAATAGTATCTGGTGCACATGGGATACTATCTGGTGTGCACCAAAAATGTAGGTAGAAAAAGTATTTGCTCATGTCCCCCTTAGGGGGTCCATACACTCTATGTACTGAGGCGTATTAAACACATATGTGCATGTTTCAGAAAGATGATTGTTTTTAGACAATATAGAGTATTGATAATGTGTTCATGTTGTGTTGTTGTCTTTCAGGGTCCAGGTCTCGTTATTATCAACACTGTTAAGGGAGTAAATCCTCGAGCAAAGCCAGTCCTCCAGCTCAAGCCATCCATTGCCTCTCTGACTGCAGTGACCAGTATCCCTACGGTCCTGGTCGTTAGCCCTACAACATGTAATCCTGAACAGTCACCTGATACACTCCAGGTCAAATTGCCCGCCACCAGTGTCTCCTGTTCACACAGAAGTGAGCAGAACAACATGAACGTTGGCCCTTCACAGATCATGTCCGCTCCAGAGAATCAGCAACAAGCCATGCCAGGTTCACGAAAGTGGATGTCTAGAAGCACAGATGTAGACTCAGCCCCCTCCCTCCCTACATTGAAGCCCCCAGACAACCCACTGTCCAGCATCAACCTGCAACCCATTGAACCGCCTGGTCAAACTCCAAATTCCACCCTCAGTCCAATAAAAATCCCTTGTGCCCAACTTCAGAGCCCCACACAGATGGTACAATCTCCCACCAAGCTGGTACCTATAAGCACCATGGTTCCACCAAAGCCCATCCCAGGGGAGTCTGAGGAGGATTTTCTGAGGAGGAAGCGGGAGTACTGGAGGATAAAAAAGAAGGAGCAGAGAGCCAGGAAGGCCATTCGGGATAAGGGAATCACCCCAAGGAGACTTGCCCCATCCCCCATCCTGCCTGCCCAGGACCTACAACCACAAGTAGGAGCTGCACAGGTAGATAAAAAACGTGTTTTATGGCTTAGAGGCTCTGTCTAATTCTTATGTTCATATTCTATGACAAAGAACATAGATTAGTCATAATAAAACACCTCTGAGGTTACATTCTTACAAAAAACTGGAAGATAATTGTATGATAGAATCTGTTTGCGGGTTCTCATGTCTGTTCACAAATCATGTAAGTTTTGATTCAAGCATGATGTCTCTCTATTTGTCCTCACAACACAAATAAGCCTTGATACTGAGTACTGATGGATCCCCACACAGATGTTCATGTACTGCTGAATGCCTGAAGGTGGTGACGTCAGACTGGTTATCAGTATATTGTTTTAGGGGGCTTGTTAGGGAGTAATGAGGAAATGTGTCTGACACAGACTGTGTCAAGTTCAAGGTAATGCAAAAATAATCTCCAAACATCTATAAAGTTCTATACTTATTATTCAGGTTCTTTATTCAGAGAGACAGATTTTACAAATAATGGACAAAATCAAAGCAGTAGAGGCAGACATATCCTGACTTTTAGTCAATCGTATGGGTTCCAACAATACTAGATCCTACAATTCCCATAATGCAACTACATATTGTCTCTTCATTAGTCCCTGTTACAAATTTGTAGTCTTCAAGCCCATGCCGATATAACCCTGAGGACAAAGTTCCTCTAGAGCCACAGAAGACATGATACAGTTTTACTACCATGAATTAATTACTGAACGGGCCTACCGGGCACAGACCCAGGGGCCCAAGGGGTCATGGGGCCTCTGGACCATAGCTTTTGCTTGACGTGCTAACATTTGTTTAAAAAGTCAATCAAGCGACTACAAAGACAGACAAAAATGACCACAAAGAGACATAAAACCACCGCAAAGAGATGCAAAACAACTACGCTAAATGACTACAAAGAGACACAAAACAAAAAAAGTTCAACCATTAGCTACACTGCCTCAGCTCAGACTCCAGCCTCACTTGTTATTTCTGTCTTGTTTGTTGATATTGTAAATGCAGACTTATATCTCAAATTAGTTCATGAATGCATATAGGCTGTTGTTAGTTTAAACACAGGATCTGGGTCTTTTTAATAGTAGATGTAAACAAGTAACCATTAGGTGGGTTTCCATCCACCTGTTTTAATGCACATTTTCAATTTGGCATAAAAAAAAGTGGAAAGGTTGGTGTATCCATAAAAGCAAAATGAGATAAAGTGCAATGGAAACAGGCTCGAATACATCATGATGTACATGAAGCAAGTGACTTAAACATCCAATGAAGCCTCCGCTCCACTGAAGAGACGAAAAATGTTGGCAAAAGATTTAATTACATGATCTTGTTGCGCTCTCTTCTTCTGAAATGGTTCAGCGCCACCAGATGTTTATCTCGACGAACAGTAGTGGATGGAAACACATTTTCTTGTGCAGATTTTCTCGAAATTCCGTTACAATTTGCAATATATTTAGATGGAAACCTAACCATTGATCTTATGTCATTCACTAAGCAAGGTGAATGAAGTGAGATTACATTTATTGTATTGTCATATACAATGAGAAGAAAGACATTTGGTACATTGTGAACATATTCTAAGTTTGTTTATTACAATCTTTATTTCTTCTCAAACCCTAATTTTTTTCTCTCTGACTAATCCCTCTAGGATTCTGGTCAATGGGTGAGCTCCCCTGAGGAGTCAGAACATCTAATGAGGTGGGAAATTTGTATTGCTCCCGTAAAATGTGTTTTTCTGCCAGCTCGATGTTGGACAATGATGATTGTAACTGTTCTCTCTGTTTCACAGCACTTCAGGGGACAGCGACTCGGGATGCTTTGCATACTCACATTACACAGCACCACTAGAAGGTGAAGTATCAACTATGCCACTTTGAACCTAAAAGAATGGAATGTTAGAAAGGCGAAATTTTCACAAAACTTTCTCTTTCAACTGTCTTTTCAGATGAGTCTGAGCTTCTGTTCGCTGACTATGAGAATAATAATGGTGAGGAAGGTCCTGTCTCAGATGCTGTGTGGAGGAACCGCTACCTCATGGACTATGATCCGCTCAATCAGCTGCTGGTGTGCATGGTGTGTGGGGAGCTACAGTACTCCCACAGCCTGGAGGGAGTGAGGGCCCACATCGACGAGGCCCATCCGGACACCCTGACCTTGGAGCCTGTGGAGCAGCAGCGAATACTGGAGGCCTGGGACGAGCAGGTATCCCAGCGGGAACGCTTCTTCACCAGCCAGCTCCAGCAACATAGCGGGGCCCTGGCAGGTACAGTATGACTGCAGAGAGAAGACATGTAGAGAGGGCAAGGTAGCTGTTAAAGTATTGTTTATACATATGGTGGTTCAAGAAGTGAAAGGAAGACGGATATAAATATTGAATACCAGGACCAAACATTTTTGCTGCACTAGTCAGGGCCACAGACAGGGGGGGAACACTAGGTCAGTTGTCCCGGGCCCTAGGTCAAGGGAGGGCCGAAAAGGGTCCTCTGACCTTTAAATAATCTGCTGGAATAATTTGTCCGGGTGCCTTTGGAGATCATCTTGTCCTAGGCACGAGCAAGACACATGGCAGGCCTGGCACTAGTATTAGTCCAGAAGAAAATACCACAAAAACTACTGGCCACATTAACCATGAAGTGATTTTAAGTACAACTGTGAAACTTTTGAAAGAATAAAAAACACATTTTCCTTTTAAAATGAAAAGTTAAATTAATAAGCAATACAACCCACCCTTGCTTAATTCAATACACTCAGGTTTGTTTTTGCTACAGCCTTACTTAGTTTGGTATGACCAGTAGCTTATGGTGGCTAATGTTAGCAAACATTAATAGATGTAGCTGTGTAACTGTCATTAATGAGTCAGTTTTCTGACTGTTGTCACAGAAGAACATTCAATTCAATTCAATTCAGTTCAGTTTTATTTATATAGCGCCATATCATAACAAAGTTATCTCAGGGCACTTTTCCATAAAGAGCAGGTCTAGACCGACTCCTTATGTTTACAGAGACCCAACAATTCCCACCAAGAGCAAGCACAAGCGACAGTGGCAAGGAAAAACTCCCTTTTAACAGGAAGAAACCTCGAGCAGAACCAGGCTCTGGGTGGGCGGTCATCTGCCTTGACCAGTTGGGTTGAGAGAGAGGAGAGGGAGAGAGCGAGGGAGAGATAGAGCGAGCATGAGGAAAGTGAACATGCAGTTGCACAGCACAGTTCAGTTCTACATACAGATGTAAAGCAACAGTAGTGGAAATAGTATTAATGTTAATACAGGTAATACTAATAGCAATATGGTAGTAGTAATACTAATAATAAGTCCAAAGGCAACAGTAGCAGCAGCAACACGGGGGCAGCAGGTGGCCCGCACCACAGGTCCAGGCTCCGCAGCTCAGAAACCACAAATCACGACTCCGCAGCTCAGCAACTACAGATCACGACCCCGCAGCTCCGCAACCACAGATCACAACTCCGCAGCTCCGCAACCACAGTTCACGACTCCGCAGCTCCGCCACCACAGATCACGACTCCACAGCTCCGCCATCATAGATCCAGACTCCACAGCTCTGCAACCACAGATCCAGACTCTGCAGCTC